>VMDO01002425.1:0-21523 GCA_007922755.1 Pedetes capensis | reverse complement strand
TTACAGGCATGCGGACCTGCATATTTTGAGGTGGAAACCCAGGGCAGTCTCCTGAATCCTACTGATGACAGATTGATTTTGGACACTTCCATGTTGAATGATACTGTCAAAAGACATGGGGAACCAACTCCTCTTTTCTGCTAAGAGTTTGCGTTACACTAAAATAGAGAGCTAAGAATGACCACACATTGACTCTTACTATATTTTTTTGGTTGTTTCTGTTTACCCAAATCATTACCTTTGATCATTCCCACTATTTCCTCCTGTCCCTAATGGAATTGATATATAAACTTCTGATAACTCTAGATACCATGACATTGAAAATCTATATATAAGTAACAAAGAAGAGTTCAAAGACCCTAGACAAGTTGCTCTCTTTATTAAATGAGTTGCCCTGACAACCAAGGAAGGGATAAATTTGGAAGGCTAAAACAGTTATAAAGTGGGAGCTTAAAAATTCTTTGTAGAAATGGTATGATTGTTGAACTAGGGCTTCATTTGTTCTCCATGGCATGGTAAACATCAAGTGGTTAACGAAATCTCATTATGGACAAAGAGTTTCTGTGTCCCTTTAATTGGCCCAAGAATACTAAGATCTGCAGCTACAAAAGTTATATAAATAGATAGAGGAAGTATTTTGATCACCATACTATTGCCAATGTGCTCCACCCAATTGATTAGAATTTCTGATATTTGGTATTTCTGAAATTATGGCCTGAAGACACATATTTCTTGGATGCTCTGCAGCATGACCTAGAATCGAAATGTTTCCTCAGCCCATGTCCTGGTATGAAATTTAAAATTCAAGTTTAATGTGCATCTGTATTAATCTCTAATAAATGCTGACTTTCATTTAAATTCTACAGCAATAGAATGATAGTTTTTCATTAGCTCAGGGGCTCAGTCTTTGTGCTTCTTTCAGTACACACTGTATGAGAAACTGCCAACATTCCTCTTTTGTGATCTGTTAATGTTTTACCTGACAGTTAAGTCCTCAAGGCATCTTATAAAAATCTACTTAACTGATAATATCCCTGAACTGTGGTATTAATACTAACATGTCTGACCAGGCAGAATTTCTGTTGGTGGTGCCAATCACACATCTTCTTTGCTTACAGTGGAAACATAAATTCAAAATCTATACGAAAAAATGCCTTAGAAACAGACTTAATCTAGGATAGTGTCTGACTTTATTGTATAATAAACACCATGTGATAAGTAAAATTTTCTAAGATTTTTTTTCTGCAAAATTGTGTCCATGTTTCTTTCTTAAGATCCCCAAAGAGCCATGACCACTAAAAGGAAGTGAGGATGGGTGCCAGTCACCCTGTATTTGCCTCCTTGGGGTATTTATTCTCCAAATCTGCACCTTGGCGACTTGAGCCTTGAAGTGCATTAATTGAATCAATATTAATCAGGGGATGCCTAAGCTTACTTTTCCAACAATAATACTCAGCTTTCTGATCTTTGAAATTAGGGGGTTTGTTAGAGAAAGCAATAGGACAAAAAATACAGCTATTCATAGATGTAGAATGTCTGGTGGGATGAGTAGACTGTAGGTAACATAAATGCTATGCCAGATGTGAAACCACATAAATTGAAAAGAAAGGGGCAATGGGAAACAAAGGAAATATCATATATGTTGCCAGTAAAGCAAAATCAGGATATACATATAAGATAGATATAATCACAAAAAAAACATGCAAGTAGAAGGGAGACCATTAGTAAGGAGGGAGAAGGTGGGGGAAGAGTGTCATGAGAAGGTACGGGGTAAATGAACATGACAATGAAATGCATGTATAGAAATGTCATGAGAACAATTAAGTTGTACATGAAAAATTGATGTTGTTGTGACATACCATCAAACTAGGTCCCACTCATAATGACCCTATGTACAGCAGAACAAAACACTCCCTGATTCTGTTCCAGACACATGATCATTTTAATGTTCAAGCCCATTGTTGCAGATACCATGTCAATCCATCTAGTTGAGTGTCTTCCTTTTTTGTGTTGACCTGCCACTCTCTCAAACATAATGTCCTTTTCCAGGAATTGGTCCCTCCTGACAATATGTCCAAAATATTTAGGATACAGTCCAGCCATCCTTACTTCCAAGGAGTACTCTGGTTGCACTTCATCTAGGACCGATCTTTTGGTTGTTTTGACAGTCCGTGGTATATTCTATATTAATTTCCAGGACCACAATTCAAAAGCATCAGTTCTTCTCCTTACTCCTTTATTCAACATCCAGCTTTTACAAGCATATTATGCAAATGAAAATACCATGGCATGAGTCAAGTGCACCTTAATCTTAAATGTAAAATATTTACTTTTCAAGACTTAAAGAGGTCTTTTGCAATAGCTTTTCCCAGTGAAATGCATTTTGATTTCTTGACCACTGCTTCTACGGGTGTTATTTGTAGAACCAATAAAGCAAAACTTTGGACAACCTCCATCTTTTCTCCCTTTATCATAAGGTTGTGTTCTGATCCAGTTGTAAGGATATTTGTTTTGCTGATGTTCAGGTGCAATCCATATCTAAGACTGTGTATTTTGATCTTCATCAGTAAATGTTTAAAATCCTCTTACTTGGACCAAGTGGAATTGTATCATCTGCACAACACAAGTTGTTGATGAGTCTTTTTCCAATCAAGATGCTGAATTCTTCATAAAGTCCAGCTTCTTGGATTATTTGCACAGCATAGAGATTGAAGAGTTACTGTGAAAGGATAAAGCCCTAATGCACACCTTTCCTGATTTTAAAGCAGGTAGTGTTTCCTTGTTCTGTTCAAATGAATACCTCCTGGTCCATGTAAAAATTCCTCACGAGTACAATTAAGTGCCCTGGTGTTCCCATTCTTCACAATGTTGTCCATAATTTGTTATGATCCACACAGTCAAATGGCTCTGAATAGTCGACAAAACATAGATAGACATCTTTCTGTTAGTATTCTCTGCTTTCAGCTAATATCCATCTGACATCAGCAATGATGTCCCTGGTTCTGTGCCATCTTCTGAATGTGGCTTGATTTTCCAGCAGGTCGCTGTCTATATACTCCTGCAGTAGCTTTTGAATGATCTTTAGCAACATTTTGCTTGCATGTGATATTAATGATATCATTTGGTAATTTCCACATTGAGATGGATACCCTTTCTTGGTAGTAGGCACAAATATGGATCTCTTCTAATCAGTTGACCAGGTAGCTGTTTTCCAAATCTCTTGGCATTAACACCTAAGCACATCCAGTACTGTACCTGTTTGTTGAAACATCTCTATTGGTATTCCCTCAATTCCCAGAACCTTGTGTTGCTACAATTCCTCCAAGGCAGTTTCTATTTCATCCTTTAGTACCATTGGTTCCTGATCATATGCAACCTCTTAGTTAGTCATCCACCAATTCTTTTTGATATAATGACCCTGTGTATTCCTTCCATCTTCTTTTTATGTTTGCTGCATAATTTAATATTTTCTTTGCAGAAGCCTTCACTATTACCACTCGAGGCTTGCATTTTTCTTCAATTCCTTAAGCTTGAGAAAAACAGACCATATTCTTCTCTTTTTGCTTTCTATCTCCAGCACTTTGTACATGTCATTATAATATCTGATTTTGTCTTCTTGAGCTGCCCTTTGAAATCTTCCATTTAGTTCATTAACTTCATCGTGTCTTCCTTTCACTTTAACTTCTCAATATTCAAGGGCCAGTTTTAGAGTCCCTTTTGACATGTAATTTGATCTTTTCTTTCTTTTCTTTTTCCTGTCTTTTTAATAGCCTCTTACTTTGCTCATGAGGTTCATCTTTGATGCCATGCCACAACTCATCTGTTCTTCTATCATTAGTGTCTAAGGCATCAAACCTGTCCTTGAGGTTGCCCCTCAACTCAAGTGGGATATACTCAAGGTCATACCCAGGCTCTCCTACACCTGTTCTAATTTTATTCAGCTTCAGTTTGGACCTGTATATGAGCAGTTGATGATCTGATCCACAGTCAGCACCTGGTCCCATTCTGACATTTGATATTGAGCTTTTCCATCATCTCTTTCCACAAATATAGTCTATTTTGCTCCTGTATCTTCCATCTAGTGAAGTCCATGTATATAGTCACTGATTATGTTGGTGAAAAAATATATTTGCAGTGAAAAAGTATTGAAACGGTCTGACAAAATTCTATTATGTGATCTCCAGCATCATTCTGTCACCCAGGCCATATTTTCCAACTACTGAGCCTTCTTCTTTGTTTCTAACTTTTGCTTTCCAGTCACCAGTATTATCAATATATCCTGATTGCATGTTCGATCTACCTCAGATTGAAGAAGCTGGTAAAATTCTTCCCTATCTTTATTTGTAGCCTCAGTGGTGGGTGCATAAATTTGAATAATAGTCATATTAACTGGCCTTCCTTGTAGATGTATGGATATTATTCTATCACTACCAGCATTGTACTTCAGGACAGACCTTGAGATGTCTTTTCTGATGATGAATGCAACACCATTTCTCTTTAATCTGTCATTTTCAGCATAGTAGAGCATATGATTATCTGATTCAAATGGCCCATGCTAGTCCTTTTAGCTCACTGATGCCTAGAAAGTCAATGTTTATGTGCTCCATTTCTCTTTTGATGATTTCTAAGTTTCCTAGATTCATACTATGTACATTCCATGTTCCTATTATTAATGGATGTTTAATGTTGTTCCTCCTCATTTTGAGTCATGCCACGTTAGCAGATGGAGGTCTCTCAAGCTTTACTCCACTCCCATCATTAAGGTGGACTCTACTTTCAGGAGGTAACTCTTTCCTAGTCATCTTCTGAGTGCCTTCCAACCTGGGGAGCTCATTTGCTGGCCCTATATCTGACAGTACTTCTCTGCTATTCATAGGGTTTTCAATAGCTAATTATTTGGGGAGTGGGTTGCTTTGTCTTTCTCCCTAGTCTGTCTTAGTCTGAAAGCTCAGCTGAGACCTATCCATCATGGGTGACCCTGCTGGTACCTGTAATACCAGTAGCACAGCTTCCAGCATCACAGCAACACACAAGCCCCCACAGTACAGCAAATTGACAGACATGTGGACTACCAAATCCTTCTCCCATTTTGTGGTGCTGGGGATGGAACCCAGGTCCTTAGAAGTATGGAGCAGAACTCTACCAACTGACACAAACCCTAGCCCACATTTAAAATGTTCAAAAAATAAAAAAAAGAAAAACAAAGAAAGGGAAAGATTTTAGGGAGAAAAAACTCACCAAAACAGGAAAAGAGACCTAGAATATGCCTCAGATGTTTATGGAAGCAAAATTATTGTTTCTACATTAGCAGCCCTGTGAAATTACAAAATAAATATTTTAGCTGGGTGCCTTGAAGCATGCCTGTAATTCTGAATCTGGAGGCTAAGGCAGAAGAATCGCAAGTTTAAGGCCAGTGGCAGTCTGCACAATTTAGCAAGACATTGGCTCAAAAAAAATTTTTTTTAAGGGGTTAGAGAGTGCTGCTCAGTGGTACAGCACCTACCTAGCATGAGTGAGGCTCCTGGTTCAACCTCTTAGTAATGCAATCAAACAATCAATAAATATTTGACATGACTCTTGATTTCAGATTACTATTTCTTTGGTTTTCATTTCCTTTCTTTCCTTCCTTCCTTCTTTCTTTCTTTTCTTCTTTCCTTTTTTCCTTTAGTTCTTTCTTTTAACAATATAGGATTAGATAATACTTTATTGACATTAATCATTCCAGATCTATTCATATTTCCCCTTCCCTAACTCTATGGATACCAAGTGAATTGCATTTCTGATCGCTAAATGGAATTTTTAAAAAATAAATACAGAATATAAACCACATCACGTTGAATATATATGTATTTACTAATAGTTGTTCAACCAGTCCAAAGTAAATGAGTTACTTCCTTCATCAGAAACCAATTAAATGATAACCTGCTGAAATTCATAACAAAGATATTTTAAAATTATGCTAAACCTCTGCAAATATGGAATGATATTTTTAATCCAAATTTTTCAAGATAATTAGCTTATGGGAATTTATTGTATTGCATGCCTTTTAATTAACATAATTACTAAATGAAATTATTTACCTAATCATTTTAGACTTATAAAGAGAAAAATGCAATATACCTTGGATGCAATTACAAGTGCATTGCTCTGGATATTCTATGCGTAGCTGATAGCTGGCTGATTGAGGTCTATCTCTCTCAGACAGCCAGGGTTGCACAGTGGAAAGGGCACAGGACTAGGAGCCAGAAGATCAGATATCAGCTCTGCAATATCCCTGGGAAGATCTTTCAGCCTTTGTAACTCTCTACTTTTTCATCTGTAAAATAGAATAAAAATATCTTCTGGCCTGCCTGACTGGATTACTAGGTGAATCAGAGGAGACAATGCATGTGAAAATATTCTGTAAATGTAAAACAATAGTACATTTTTAGTTAAATAGTAATTGATAGTCTTCTGCTTTAAAGCCACATTTGCAGAAACTAAAGCAATTAGTTATGGCAGTTCACATATACCCTGAAGCTAAATTTGACATAAAAACATCAAGTTCAAAGACCCAAGTCATGTGCCCTGTCCTTAGGCCTAAAAATTATTCAATATTTTCTAGAGCCGAAGTCAGGAAGTTTATGCCTCAGGACGATATCAGCAGCATTCTAATGATAGTCAGCTTTTGCCCTGGAACAGTTGTCTTCTGACCTCAATATTGCCGTTTCAGCTGTCATATGTCAAAAGCCCAGGAGGTTGGTTGATAATACAAAGGAGGCAGGTTACAAACATCTGGGGTTCAGCTACTTTAGTCAGGTTAAGTCACAGGTAAAAGTTGGGAGAGATTTTCAACCATAGTTGTTGCTATAGGTTAAAATTGACTATAATTTTCAGATAAGGTACAAACCTGCTCTAGAGGCAACCAAGGTAAAGGAAAAATGCAGTCTCTCAATTAAGTTCTCAAAAAGCCACCATGGTCCATAAGTGAATGTGTTGTTGTTGTTGTTGTTAGGTGCCATCCAATATTCCTAGATTCATACTATGTACATTCCATGTTCCAATTATTAATGGATGTTTCTCCTCATTTTGAGTCATGCCACATCAGCAAGTGGAGGTCCCTGGAGCTTTTCTCTATTCATGTCATTAAGGTAGACTCTAGTTTGAGAAGGCAACTCTTTCACAGTCATCATTTGAGTGCCTTCTGACTTGGGGGGCTCATTTTCCAGCCCTGTATCTGACAGTGCTTCTCCACTATTCATAGGGTTTTCAATGGCTAATTGTTTTGGGAGTGGGCTGCCAGGTCCTTCTCCCTAATCTGTCTTAGTCTAGAAGCTCAGCTGAGCCTTTTTACCATGGGTGACCCTGCTGGTACCTGTAGTACCAGTGGCATAGCTTTCAGCATCACAGCAACACACAACCCCCCACAGTACAGCAACTGACAGACATACGGAGGATGAATGGATATAGTATTCTCATTTTGTTGCCTATGCATTCAATGCAGACAAAAATTATTTTCCAGTAGTACATCGTACCATCATATGATTTCTAATCTTTGGTAAATAAAGGTGCACAACTCCACTAGAACATAACTCATAGAAAGGACCCTTACAGAAAAGAATCTGCTTGAGACTGTATCTTGGAAGCAATCTCATTGTCAGTAGATACAATTTCAGCTTTTGGAGGAAGAGAAGGTAAGAAAGACTAAAGCAGCCCACCACTGCATCCCTGCATTCAGCCCAGCCGTCATGGTCACCATCCCTAAGACAGATACTAAAGGGGATGCTAAAGGAGATAAATTCAAGGTAAAAGATGAGCCACAGAGAAGATCCACAATGTTTGTTGTCTGCTAACCCTGCTCCATCAAAGCCAGAGCTCAAGCCTAAAAAGGCTCCAGCAAAGAAAAGAGAGAAAGTACCCAAGGGAATAAAGGGAAAAACTGATGTTGGCAAATATGGGAATAGCCTGCAGAAAATGGAGATGCCAAAACAGACAGGGCACAGAAAACTGAAGGTGCTGGAGGTGCCAATTGAAGTGTGTGCCTATTTGATGACTGTATATGTCTGGTGACTGCGCATTTTGAAATACTGTCTTATCAAGTTTTATAAAAATGCAGAATTTTGTTTTACTTTTTTTTAAGCTATGTTATTAGCACTCAAAACACTTCACTCTTGTCTGGGGGGAAGAAGCATATGTCAGTAATAGAATGTCTCCAAAGCTAGATTGATGTGGAGGAAAACACTTTTTTCCCTGCTAGTTTTGAGAGACTTCTTCTTGGGTCCCAGGAGGAGAGATTCCTTGATGCTAACACACCTTGGTACAACTGCTTTATGGTATGAAAAAAATTCAGATTCAATTTTATGTCCTCTTCTCTCTGTCCACCATCAGCATACATTTAACTCACTTAAAAAACAATTATCTGTTGGGACCTGACCGCCCCCAAAAACAAACTGGTTTTGCCAGTATGTCAGACAATCTGGACTTTGCAGTGACATCAGTGGAATGGTGTTCCTCAAAAGAGCAGTGGTTCCTTTTCTAGACTGCAGATCTTGAGATTAATAATTCTGCCATTTTCATTTCACTTCCTGAAAGTCAGGGTCAGCTCGTAAAAAGTTGTTAAACAACATGCTTAATGTGAAATATCAACCCTCACTCTAAATTTACCCTGTTCAGAGCATCAAATAAAAACTTCATTGGGTTTTATAATGGCTTTCTGATTTTGGTAATTCCTTTAAGAAGACAGTTTGAAAGTTGTTGCATACTGTTAATGATTGTCTGCCCATGCCCTGCCTGAAATACCATTATTGCTTATGAAAATTATCTTTAATAAAGGTGGACACAGATAAAAAATTTTTTTCTCCCTTCAGTTTCTAGGTATCAAAGCAGCAAGACAAGTTGCTATAAATGACCTGATACTTTTCCCTCCCCCTGCCATTTCACAGCCACATTATATCTGGAAGCTAAGATATGGGCACAGGACTTTAGGTGTTTCCATTAACAGGTTGGTTTGCACCTTTAGATAAAGATGTCTAGGAGAGTCCATATCTCACTAACCACAAGGCTCCTTTGTATTCTTCCATTTGCCTTCTATATTGGATAACACAACAAAGTTAAATAGCATAGATTCCCAGGTCAAGGGATAACAATAAACTAAACAAAATCTATAAGATAGCAAACACTGGAGAAGCAGAAATTTAAATAAAGCCAAGGGAGAAAGAATAGGAAATCCTATAATTTAACTCATTCTATCCTTCCAGGTTCCTGATATTTGTACATTTATCCTCTCCTTTACTATTGTGAGCTTGGTCATATAAAACAAATAATGAAATAGTTGACTGCCCTTCCCAACACTTTAAAAACATGCAGCTGCAAGCAGAATTGTTACATCATTTTATCACTGCATTGTTTCAAAAAAGAGTGTAATTTTATTAGCAAATTGAGGCCTAGCAAAGTGACTTGTCCAAGCACTTTCCTAGTTAGTAGGAAATTCAGAGCTGAAACAATCCTTTTTAGGATCCCTCCAAGTACTCATATTCTATGTTTATACTTCAAAAGGCAAAGAGATGTAAACAGCTCTTGAATTAAGTGGGATGAAATTACTGTATCTAATATCACAGAGTGGATCATACTAAACCCTAATTTTATAATTTGATTTTGATCTCTTCGCCTCTCAAACAACTTCTCTTATTTTTACTTATTCTTTGATCTCTGCCTAAGTAGCAAAGAAGAGTCAAATAGATGGCATTGACAAAAAAAAAGCAAATAAGCAATATACCTAACCTCTCAATACTGAAGCACTGGTTATAATCATGCATCTATTGTTTATGAAATCTATTGAAAATTCTTCCAATATCTGTCTTTACTATAAGTGGATTGAGCCTTAGAGCATTGCAAGTGAGATCCTCGATGTTGCTTGTCTTCTAATGTATTCAACATCAGTGAATAGTTTTGATGGTCCGTCCAACTCGCAAAAGAGAGGAAAGGTTAGTGACAATTCTGCTCTAGTACATGGTGCTACTAGTTGGCCTCAGTCCTGGCCAAGAAGGAACATCTTCAAAGGTGAACATTAATTTAGTCTCTTCCAGGTCAGTCATTGGCATCTTTGCTGAGAAGACCTATTAATGCCAACATCAATAGAAATAAACACACACTCACTGAGAATTGGAACAAGATCATCATTCATTTAACATGAGACAATAATAGCAAAGCCCATCAAATCATGAACCTACCAAATCAAAAATGAGTACAAGTAGAAATTCTAAAACATCAGAGCAAATAATGTTATTGTTGTTGTTGAGAGCAAATAATAGCCCCCCCAAAAGTGTAGGGTTCAAACTTTACCAATAAACAGAGTTAATATAATACTAAAGCAGCAAACAATACTAAAAAATTCCCAATGTAAGTCTCTCTTAATGCAAGCTGAATTATATTTCAAGGTAACAAGTGGCAATTTAAAACATTTCACAATGAATTACCTTTTGTGCATGGAAAAATTTATGATTTTCATAAAGATACATTTCTGAGTTACCTGAAAATTTTATTGTCCTAAAAACAGTAAGCTGAAAATATTAAAATATGACTAGTTACCTATGAGCTCATTTTCTTAAACACCTACAAATATCTCTACAGATGGAGAGATATATAGGGTTCTCAGATGGGCCCAGGATATTCATGACAGTAAATTCTAACAGAATGAAGTTTATTTATACTTATTTTTCAATACCAAAACAATGCAAATTTAAATTAGCAAACTATATTAGACAATCATATTGAAGCATGTTCTGGTGGTTTATGTATAACTACTGTAAACATGTTTTTGCATTCATAATAGAACTGGATTAGAAGACTTTTTCTGAGGTCTGTCCTAACATCATAAGGGGCAAGTCCAAACCAAAAGTTTGCTTCATGTAGCACCCTACAGATAGGAAGCTTCATTTTTTTCACTTGAGTGTAAATGCTGCATCTGCTACAAGGTATGCTGATACTTTAACAGTGAAGAAAAGCGATGAGGGGAATGAGGCCAGGACTGGGCAGGAACAACAGTGGGAGAAAATGACCCAGCCATAGGGCTGGTGCCCAAGGAGTCTGTCTACTGTCAAATGACCAGTCCAAAGAAGCACAATGATCCTCCAACTTGATTGCAGAAGTCGCCAGTGTCTCAGATCCATTGAGCCCAACAAGAGGAAGTTTTATGCACTAAAATGTCCACTAAGACAGGAAACACTTTCCATAGAACCTGTATCAGTCAGTATCCTAGAACCAAGACTCTGTCACTCTCAGGTTAGGACAATTCAAGGAAGTTTCATAAAGGGACATAGTATTTCTAAAAGTTTAAGATTGGCCTACAAAGGAGAATGCAGTACCCATGAACACAGCTAGGCTATAATCATCCCTATGAATCCAAGAAAAACCTGAATAAAATAAATCCTCTAACTTCACTTGTTTTTAGTTACTCACTTGTATCACCAATTTTAGAGTTCATGTAGCAAAGCAATATACTCTGCTAATTTTGTTGTAGGTAACCCTTCTGAGGCATGGGTTACAGTGGTAACTGTTGCCTAGGTTGTTCTCAGGAACTTGGATGTAGCTCAAAGTGGCTGTAACCACCAACCTTTCACTTGGACTTGCACAAGTATTGCATGGGTGACTTTTTGATGTCAGAGAGCCAAAATTCCACTCTCAGCACATTAAGCTTCCATTTTTTCAACATGCATCCTATGAAGAGCCATGAAATTTGATTATATATATGCAGACCATCAATTACTTCACTTTTACTTACTTCAAATCACCTTTCTCCACACCCTGGGCCATCCTGCTTCTTTACCCCCTAATCATCACTAAACTATATCTTAGAGGAGGTAAATTTGAGACTTGTTTTCCTGTCCTCACATGTGGCTGCCTCATGAGTAGATGCTTTTTCTTTAGCAAAACTCATCCTTTCAATGATTGACATGATGGGCAAAAAGTTCAATAATACCTAGATCAGAAGGATGGAGGAGTGGAAACAATTCCTGGAATCTGGAGGCAGGGAACTACCTGGAGAAGAGCTCTGACCTCCAGGGGAAGGAGGAGGACAGCTCAAGTTAACCCCAAAGGAGAGAGGCTAGTGGTATAATGACCCCTGTCACTCCCAGTCTCTTCTTTGAATCTCCTGCTAGGGTTCCCCATTGGCCAAATCAAGCTGGAAGCCAGAAGGCAAGGACCGATAAGCCTATAACAGGGAAGCTTCTTGGGGAAATTGTCCTAGGCAGAATTACTTTTGCCTCTCCTACCTAATCCTTTTATATCCCTTCCCTTTGCCCTTCCAACTCCTCCCTAATCCTTTTGTAAGGTTTATGCACTTGGCATTATAAATTCTAGAGAGAAGCCTTGTCTAAACAGTTAAAATGCTAACAGCTAAATAACTTTTCTTTAGATTTACACAATCTAGAACCTCTGGCGACCTTTGCAATGCCCTTCCTTAGTCCTTAGGTCCATGCATCAACAAACACGAAGCATGTGAATTACTGTGAGATTGAACCTGAAGAAAAGTAATCTGTCTAAATAACTATAGGAAGTAGCACCAGGAGGTTGAGATCCATAGCCAGAAAAGAAGAAAGAAGGAGCACACATCCTGGATGACAAGACCCTGCTCAGCACACAGCCTTCCAGTCCTGCTTTTCCTTTCTTTCCCTACAAAAGACATTTGTGCCCTTGAGTCCCCAAAAGTGGAGCTTTGAGGAGGAAGCCCTTCCATTTTATTCAAGGATGGCCCTTTAATAAACCTTCTAACCAACTCTCATCTCCCAAGTATCAGCCTTTGAGCCATAGGCAGCCTGGACTTATTCTGGTAACAAGTCCGCATAGGTCAGTGTGGAGGGGGAGAGAGAAAAACAAAGTAGAACAGAACAATTAGAGGTCTGGAAGGACAAACGGGAAGAAAAATGGCACATGTGCAAGAGCATTCTATTCAAAACATGATTCCAGAAAATAAGTAGAAAAGTAGGGAGAAGGGTCCAGATGCTTGGAGGAAGGTGACAGCAGAGTGAGGTATGATATTAAAGCCCTTGTCAGAAAAGGAAAAAAAATACCAGGCCAGAGGAGGTCCCTTCCCCCTCATTGGAAGTCAGAAGCACAAACAGAAAATCAAGGCAGAAATCTGCCAGCAGAAGTTATACCAGGTACATGGGAGTGAGAGAAAGTCCCCAAACATGCTGGAGAACTGGCTGCAGAGCAAAACACCACATCCTAGATCTAATTTCCAGATGCTTTTGGCATAGAATGTACTTTCTGCCTAGGACAGGACTCGCATAAGAGCAAGTCAGTGCTAAGACCCTATTGAAGAGCAGTAAGCAGTATCTGCAACTGAGAAAACAAGAAAGAAAACAGCTAACAATGCAATAGGAAACTGTACTGTAAGGATCTGGGCAGGAACATTCAAACTGGGAAATGTGAGGAGTTTATAAAGGAAAGACTGTAGAGAATGTAAGAGAACTGCAAGGGATATGTGCTCTACCTGAAGGCTTGAAACAAGAATGGGCATGGGCAGTTTAAAAACCCAGAGCTTCAGCCTGAGAGATGGCCTCTCTGACCTTCCATAGAGAAGCAAGGTGTCATCGAGAAAGAAAAGACTAAGATTACATATCCCAGGACCTCAGACTCCATCTTTTTCATATTTCTCACAGTTCAACACAATGACTAACCCACTAGAAACCATAGTACTAGATTGAGATCATCTACAAAGGTCAACCTTGTAGGTCCAAAGCAGAATGGAGATGGGTAAGAAGGAAATATCATGAGGCTAATGGTAGAAATCTAGAAGAGAAGCCAGCATATATTACTGGGGAAAAGCAATGTGTACCTCCCTACAAGATACTTATTAATTAAAAAGGGGAATTCATCATGTGACAGTATAGAAACTAGCAGACAGCACTTTGACTAAGTGATCAAATATGACATCCCAAAAACTGGGTATGGGGGTGCGTACTTGTAATCCCAGCAACTCAGAAGACAGAGGCAGGAGGATCACAAGTTCAAGGCCAGAGGCAGCCTGTGTAATTTAGCCAGACCCTGTCGCAAGACAAAAAGTAAAAAATGGGCTGGGGATACAACTCAGTAGTACACACTTCCAAAGAATGGATAAGACCCTGGGTTTGACCCCCAGTACTGCAAAAAAATAAAGGAACATCCCCAGTAATTGATACCATGTGCCTCCCTGTGTGATGCACTCAGAAGAACACATCACATCCTCACCAATTCTGCCAGAAACACATACGTGGTCATTGGCATACTTGTTCCAGAAAGAATCACCAAATAAACTCAAGTTTTGGAGACAATATACAAAATAATTGACCTGTTCACTTTTAAAAATGTCAGTGTCATGAAAGACAAGGGAAGATAGGTAAAAGAAGGCTATAGAGGCATGACAATCGCATGTAGACTATGTTGTATTTTCTTCTGCTTCAAGGACATCACAGGACAAACTGGTGACATCTGGATAAAGTCCTTAATTTAGACAATAGTGTTATGTCAATGTTCATTTTGAGATAGGCTAGACAGCATAGGGAAAGAGGCAACTGCATAGTGGCTACAGGCTGATGCAACAGCAGAGGTGCACTACAGCAGGACGTCATGTAACTGCTCAACCAGTGAAACATAAGATCTTGCCAGAACCTCCTGGGACAAACATAGCCAACTGAGATGACTGGTAACTATCCTTTGCTTCATTATGACATCTCCATGTCATTAGCATTGTAGAATTGTCTGTTCCCATCATGCATCTATTGCCATGACACATCCAAAAATCCCATATAAGGGCAAAAAAGGGGATAATCCCAATTCTGGGAAAAACTTTGACCCATTCCAGAAATTCCCTTGCATTTCCCCCATCTTAGTTGTTTTAGTCCATGCATAACTTTCCCCTCCAGTAAGCTTTACCATAAGAGGCATTGTCCAAACTCCAGTGGTTGGGACTCAGAGAACACCTCCGCTCAACCCTTGAATATGTACTTTTGTTTTGTAATAAAAACTCTCTCCCAATTCCATACCTCATCTCATATCTGAATCCTTTCTCTGATGGTGACAAGAACCTGGAAACATTGGGTAGAGGTCTCAGCCCTATCTCTTCCTGAGAGCTCCCTGGCCCTGACCACCACCACCAATTTCATAATGATTTTGACTATTGTGCTGTGGTTATGGAATAAAAAGACTCTGTCTTTTAAAAATATATAATGATGTATCAGGGAGTAAAAAGACATCATAACTGCTTTCCAATCACTCAGGAAAATACACAAAAGAAAAGGGAAAAATAAATATTATGCTATGTTAACATTTGGGGAATTTGGACAGAGGGCAAATCAGAGTTATTTTACTATTTTTGCAACTTTTCCTCAAGTCTGAAATTATGTCAAAATATGAGAAAATATAAAACGATGAGTCTAAACTGGAATAATACCAATGTGACTGGAGAAAAAGGGATATATTTATATATGTGTGTGTGTGCATACATATATATACATATATATGTATATATACATATATACATATACATGTATACATATATACAAACACACACACACATATATATATACATATATACATATAAGGAAAATGTAGGAGGTAAAATGAATAAGATTTAAGTGGTGAATTATATGTGAATAGTCTACAGTGGTCCTAAGACTTAAGGTTTTGGCCACCATGTAGTGCAGATGTCTTCATTTTGGCCAGACTCAACATGAATTGCTAAGTTGCCTGTGTAATATTCTAAATGTACCCTAGCTAAAGAACTCAAATACTGATAAGGCTTCTTCTAATTTATTTATTTTATTTTCTATTGCATTGACTTTAAAGTGACACAGACAACTAAGTATTAGTGGATCCAAAATAAGATGCTAAATTTCTACCTCATCAATAGTAATGAAAATGTAACTGTTTCCCCAAGGAAACATAGGCAATTGTGGATTTACCCAGCATGGGCAGAGAGAAGGTCCCTGGCAAATCAATCCTTCTTCACCAGTCTTCTCTGGAGTGTAGATAGTTAAGAGATTTTTCAAAGGAGCACAGGAAGATTTAGAATTCAAAAGTAACTCAGATCTATGAGACAGAGATTATCGAGAACACATGAGAAAAGAGAAAACATTCCAAACTCTTCTACCCTTGTATAAAACACACTTTTTCTAGCACAAAGCTGAAAAATAAAATCATATGTCTCATAGGCTTCTATCAATCATTAATAACTCTTGATATAAGAAGTTAGCAGTTTCTCTGAACCTCCTGAATGCTTTATTTCAGGGTATGAAGCTGAACTGTTTAATGTATGGTCTATCCTATGAACAGGTACTGAACACTAACTAACCATTAGCATCAGCTTTATAATTACTGTCAGATTGATGGGTAGGTATAATTCATACCTTATAAGAAATAGTAGTTTAGGGGCCTTGAGATAGCATTTCTACCATGTTTCATATATAGTGTAAGTTTTATGGGACTAATTATGAATGTGGATTTAAATTCTGGATGAATATGGTTACATTATATCTGTTTTTAGCGCTCATTGCCCTGGTGAGATGTTGGTTATAGCTAAGACACCTAAATATTGGTGAATCCTACTCAAGAACTAGCACCCAGGGGACTTCCTAGGGAACTTAGCTCCTAGGCTGAGAAGAAAAGACTACTGAAGTGAAACAGGAAACAAGTTACTACCTGATGTCTTTTTGAGAGACTCCAAGAAGACATCTTCACCAAAAGACTCTATAGTTACCATTAGAAATCTCCTCCTTTGAGAAACATGATGAGGGTGTGAATATGGTTGGCTTAAAAAATATTGGCTGGTAGTATGCGGGTTTTCATTTTACTGTTATTTTATATGATGCATGCAAATTTTATAATTAATGTTATACATATATATTTAGCAAGAAAGAAGGAAGGAAGGAAAGAAGGAAAGAAAAAGAAAAAGAAGAAAGGAAAGAAAGAAAGAAAAGAAAACAAGAAAAAAAAGGAAAGAATCATGTTTACCAGGTTCTCCATTAAAATACAAACACCCTCATGTCAATAAATGAGAGGAGTAAATTGGTTCATTAAATGTTGTGAAGAATGAGAATAACATAAGAGGATTTGGTCTCTAGAGATCAAAGATTTTTGAAAGAGAGACAAGGGAAAGCAATAAAAAAGTACAAATTCCTAGAAAAAAGGAAACCTACCTACTTTAATAGCTTTGGCTGGGGCCAGCCCTGGAACTAAGGTCATGAGGGTATAGGTGTGTTTTCTTTAATTTTGTCCAGTCAAGCATTTTTCTTCCAAAGTCACAGCCTACATCCCCAAATTCAGGCAAACACTTTGCCTTAGGCAGATTTCTGTCACTGTGTCTAAGTACCTAAGATTAATCAACTTAAAGAAGGAAAGGTTAGTTTTGGCTCATGGTTTAAGAGGTTCCAGTCTATGGTCACTTGACCCTGTTGCTTGCTTCTGGGCCTCTGGTGAGGCAGCACATTGTGGA
Organism: Pedetes capensis; assembly: GCA_007922755.1. Taxonomy (NCBI): domain Eukaryota; kingdom Metazoa; phylum Chordata; class Mammalia; order Rodentia; family Pedetidae; genus Pedetes; species Pedetes capensis. The sequence continues at coordinate 4,071 of VMDO01002425.1, read as the reverse complement.
AAAGCACCTAGAGAGGAAACCTGTTCTCCTAATGTGGGCCAGGTACCCCACATCCCCTATAATGGCTTGCTTGTTCCAATTAGGCCTCACCTCTTAAAGGTTTCACCACCTCCCAACAGCACCACAGCTGGAAAGCGAGCCTTTAGCACAAGGGCCTTTCAGTACATTTATGATCCAAACCATAATGCACATTGTATCAAAAAGAAAATTGAGGAACAAGGGTACAAATGCTCAATATAATTACTGGAAATTTCAGAGCATATGTCCCATTGGAATCATCTTTAAATGTGGGAAATCACATCAAAATCATTAAATAATGTAAGATATTTGCTTACCTCCCTTATTTGCTTACCTTCCTATTACCTGCCTATTACCTATACAAGCATTCTCCTTGCCAAAAACAAAGTTTGTTCTGACCACATGAAAGAACATAACTGAAGTCTGCAACTATATGGAAGCATATCTTCAAGCATGTGCCTGGGCATCTTCAATTAATTTTCAAAGAACATTCTCATCCATGGTGATATATTCAGGTTTTTAGGACTTAAAACACTGTACCTAAGCCCCACTTTCAAACTGAGCAGTCTTCTTTAATTTCTTTCATTGCATGAAATGGACTTATAGTAGACATCTCACTGGGGTCTGTGTCTGATCACAGCTCACAGTCCAGCAGGAGGGATTTTCCTAGGCAAGATCATAAGGACAACTGTGCATATTTTCATGAACACTACTCTGTATAATAGTTCATATTTAATCACTTTAAGCACTGCATCTCTTTCTCTGATAACTTTTATTTTAATGTTCTGTAATGATCAAAAAAGAGCAAATACAACACATTTACAACAACTTTATCCTGATATTTTGTCACTGAAACTACATTTCTAAACTTCCCAGTCTGAATAGTTATCTTGAAGACAGATGTCTTAGAAATAGAAATAGTATAAAGTCCAACAAGGTCAAACTTCATGACAGTGTCCAGAAATGAAAAATAGCATAATAATGCTTCCTATTTCATCTCATTCAGATGAAATTATGTAGTACATGTTCAAATATCTTATACCTAGTAGATGCTCAGTAAATTGCAGTTATTATTTTCTAAGACTAGCACTTTAAAAGTTGGCAATTCAAAAGCATGTTAGAACCTGAGGAGGTTGAGACCACTTGCGATGACAATTACCTTGTACATGGAATTTTGCAATTTACAGTGGATTTTATTATACGTTATTGCACAATTCCAAGAATGCAATGAAATAACACTATAATACTAGCTTTCCGATTCTGCTGTAACAAATTACCACAAATTTAAGGGATTAAAAAATACAAATTTGTTATTTTACAGTTCTGTAGATCAGAAATCCAATAAAGGTTTCACTAGGCTAAAACCAAGGTATTGGCACAGCTGTGAACAGCTGTGAAACTCTCTAGAGCTACAGGGAGAATATTCCCTTATTCACTGAGGTTATCAGTGAAACAGTCCCTGGCAGTTGTAGGAATGAGGTCCTCATTTCCTTGCTGGCTGTCAACAGAGTCCTTCCACCTCTTAGAGAATGCTGCATTCCTTGACACATGGCCTCCTCCCTCCATGAAAGCTAATACTATTAGGACAATTACTTCTTATGCTTCAAATCACTCCACTTCATCTGTCATAGCATTTTTCTGAATTCAACTAGGAAAAGTCCCCTGTTTTCAAGGGTTTATGCAATGACATTGGGCCCAGCTGAATAATCCAGGATAATCTCCATCTCTATTTATGAATCTTTAATTACAACTCCAAAATTCTTTCTATCATGTAACATAACATATCTACATGTTCCATGAACTAGGACATAAGCATTTTGGAGTGGGGATGGGGAGCATTCACTTTGCCTACCACAATTGCCTTTGCATTCCAGTCACCAGTAATTATCAGAATGTCTTGATTGCATGATTGCACGTTTGATCTATTTCAGATTGCAGAAGCTGATAGAAATCTTCCCTTTCTTCATTTGTGACCTGAGTGGTGAGTGCATTTGAAAAATAGTCATGTTAACTGGCCTTCCTTGTACGCATATGGATGTTATTCTATCACTGACAACATTGAATTTCAAGACAGATCTTAAGATGTCTTTTTTGATGATGAATGCAACCCCATTTCTCTTTAGTTTGTCATTTCCAGCATAGTAGACCATATGATTATCTGACACAAAATAGCCCATGCCAGCCCATTTTAGCTCACTGGTCCCTAGAATGTCAACTTTTATGCACTCCATTTCTCTTTTAATGATTTCTAATTTTCCTAGATTCATACTACGTACATTCCATGTTCCAATTATTAATGGATGTTTACAATTGTTTCTCCTCCTTTTGAGTCATGCCACATCAGCAAATGGAGGTCCTTGAGGCTTTACTCCATTTCTGACATCAAGGCAGACTCTACTTTGAGGAGGCAACTCTTCCCCAGTAGTCTTCTGAGTGCCTCCCAACCTGGGGGCATTATTTCTGTCACCAAGACCATATTTTCAAACTACTAACCCTCTTCTTTGTTTCCAACTGTTAGTTTACCACACTATGGAGGTTTGTGTGTTGCAGTGAGACTGAAAGCTATGTCACCAATATCTCAGATACCAGCAGGGTCACCCATGGTGGACAGATTTCAGATGAGCTTCCAGACTAAGATAGATTAGGGAGGAGGCACTGGCAAACCACCCCCAAAACAACTAGGCATTGAAAACCCTATGAATAGCAAAGAAATACTATCAGATATAGTGCTGGAAAATGAGCCCCCAGGTTGGAAGGCACTCAAAAGACTACTGGGAAAGAGTTACCTCCTCAAAGTAAAGTCTACCTGGATGATAGAAATGGAGTAAAGCCCAAGGACCTCCATTTGCTGATGTGGCATGACTCAAAAGGAGGAGAAACATCTGTAAACATACATTCATAATTGGAACATGGAATGTACATAGTATGAATCTAGGAAAATGGAGCACATAAACATTGACATTCTAGGCATCAGTGAACAAAAATGGGCCACCAACTGCCTCCTGCTTCATGTACACATTACTCATGAATAGAATTAGGTGCTCTGGTATTCCCATTTTTGTAGTGTTATCCACTAGTCAATAAAACATAGATAGACATTTTTCTGATATTCTCTGCTTTCAGATAATATCCACCTGATGTCAGCAATGATGTCCCTGGTTTCCTGCCCTCTTCTGCAGTTACTTTTGAATGATCTTTAGTAAAATTTTGCATATGAAGGGGAATCAGTGGTATTGAAGGATGAAATCGAAGCCACCTTGAAAGAACTGGTGAAACACAAGGATCCAGGAATTGATGGAATACCAATAGAGATGTTTCAACAAACAGATGTAGCACTGGAGGTGTTAACATGTTTATGCCAACAGATTTGGAAAACAGCCTTCTGGCCAACTGACTGGAATAGACCCATATTTGTGCCTATTCCCAAAAAAAGAAGATCCAACTGAATGTGTTAACTATCAGACAATATCATTAATATCACATACAAGCAAAATTTTACTAAAGATCATTCAAAAGCAACTGCAGCAGTATATAGACAGGGAATTGCTGGAAAATAAAGCAGGATTCAAAAGAGGGTGGGGAACCAGGGACATCATTGCTGACATCAGGTGGATATTAGTTGAAAGCAGAGAATATCAGAGAGATGTCTATCTATGTTTTATTGACTATGCAAAGGCATTTGACTGTGTGAAATATAACCAATTCAAAAATAACACTTCAAAAATGGGAATACCAGAGCACCTAATTGTACTCATGAAGAATATGTACAAGAACCAAGAGGCAGTTGTTCCAATAGAACAAAGAAAACACTGCCTGGTTTAAAGTTGAGAAAGGTGTGCACCAGGGGTGTATACTTTCACCATATCCCTTCAATTTCTATGCTGAGCAAATAATCACAGAAGCTGGACTTTATGAGGAAGAATGCAGCATCAGGATTGGAGGAAGACTCATTAACAACCTGAGTTATGCACATGACACAACTCTGCTTGCTAAAAGTGAAGAGGATTTAAAACATTTACTGGTGAAGATCAAAGAACATAGCCTTCAGTATGG
>VMDO01002424.1:0-168690 GCA_007922755.1 Pedetes capensis | reverse complement strand
TCTAGTGCATTTTGCTATCATTTTCACATACTTCTTTGTATGTTATAAATCTTATGATACATTGCTATTCTTTTAAATTTAAATCTTTAATGATATTTTAAGGATATTTAAATAAGTATAAAGGAAATCTTTTATACTTACCCACATAATTACCATTTCCAGTATCCTTAATTCCTTTATAGATTGCCATTTGCATCTGGTATCATTTCCCTTATGGCTGAAGCACTTTCTTTACTAATTCTTGTAATGTTCTCTGTTGTTGATGAATTCTTTCAGCTTTTAAAACATGCTTGAATGTAGTTATCCCATTTTTTTCTTTTGAAAAGTATTTTTACTGGGTGTAGAATTCTAAGCTAATTTTTTTCCCACAGTTCTTTAAAGACATTGCTCTGCTGTCATATGGCTTATATAATTTCTGATAACACTCTGCTCTTTGTAAAGAATGTGCCATTTTTTCCTTAGTTGCTTTGAACACTTTATCTTTATTTGTGGATTTAAGCAATTTGATCATGTTGTGCCTTAGTATAGTTTTCTTGTTATTTCACGTGCTTGGAATTCTCTGATGTTCTCTGACATCTCATTTCCATTTTTTATCATATTCATGCAATTTCTTGGCCACTATTTCCTTCAATTTTTAAATTTCTTCTCTTTATGTTATTTGGCAACTTGAATTACACAAATATGCCACTTGAAGTTGTATTTGAGCTCATGGATACTGTATTTGTTTCCAAAACCTTATTCTCTATGTGTTTTATTTTGGATAATTTCTATTGCTTTGTTTTCCAGTTCATTAATCTTTTCTGCTTTGAAATCTAATTTATTTATATTTTATGTTTTCTACATCTCCACTAAACATATCTCAAATTTTCTCTAGCTTCTTGAGCATAAGAAACATAATTTATAAATATTTAACAACTTCCTCTCTGAGAAAAGAAAATATCATACTCTTAATTTGTCACTTTTGCTTTGAATTCCTCAAAGGCTGATTTTAAACTACTAACAAGTCATCATTAAATGTACATTTGGGAAGAAATGCATAATGATAGCACATTTGTTATATAGTACTTTACCCTACAGAAGCAATAACCTTAAATAACCCCAGATGATAGATTATACTTAAATGTAGTACAATAATTAACATGTGCTGGGTTTGAGTATTTATTACCTTTGCTTTAAATATAAATTAATTGTAAATTTATATCATGTAATTTAAAACAAGGACTATGTTTAATAATTCTCAATTATTATTGAGAATAATGCAAAATTCTCAATAATTATGAAAAATTGAACAATTGGCTTTGAGGAGCCAGTATGATTTGACTATAGCATACCACTAGATAATAATTATTTTAGTGTCATAGTCTATTAATTCTGTCACTACTGGGTCATTTTTGTTTGATTTCCTCCTTTATTGTGAGTTGTAATTTCCTCTTATATTTTCTTTTTTTCATGTCTGGTAACTTTGAGGGCAAATATGTTGTAAATTTTACTGTGTGGTATGCTGTGTACTTCTGTAAATACTCTTGACTCTTCTTCTGTGACACCATTTAACTTTGATAAACAGTTTGATCCTTTCTGGTCCTGACTTTTTCTTTGTAGGACCAGAGCAGCATTTATTATAGGGTTAAAATTTTCCCAGTACTGTGACAAAAGTCTTTTGAGCATTTATCAAATACCCTGTAAATTAAGTTCTCTATGTTGGCCTATGGGAATCAGAGTAATTACCCGAGAGGCTTCTAATTCTTTTAGATGGTTCTTTCCCCAGTTTGGGTAGTTTTTTCATGAGTGGTGTGAATAGCACTTAGATGAAGACTCAAGGGGCACTTTCTGTGCATCTATAGATCCATCAGCCTTAATTACTAAAATTCTTTCATTTCTAATTCTTTTCTGAGTTCTATGTTGTCTTTTCCCCCACATGTCTGTCAGGTTGTCATGTGGTGGGGGCTTGCATGTTTCTATGATGCTGAAACCTATGCCACTCAATATTTCAGGAATCAGCAGGGCCACCTGTGATGGACAGGGTTTCAGTTGTTTCCAGACTAAAACACACTAGAGAGAAGGACCCAGCAGCCTACTCTCAAAACAATTAGCTATTGAAAACCCTATGAATAGAAGAAGAGAATTGTCAAACATAGAAAATGTTGGAAAATGAGCCCCCCAGGCTGGAAGGCATTCAAGAAATGACTGGGGAAGAGTTGTCTCCTCAAACTAGAGTCAATCTTAAATGACAGGAATGGAGGAAAGTCCCTGGGACCTCCTTTTGCTGATGTGGCACAACTCAAAATGAGAAGAAACTTAGTTGCTACAATAATGGACTCAAACGTAAAAAGATGGTGTACATGGCACAGTGTTGGGTAGTGTTTCATTCCTTTGTACACAGGGTCACTGTGAGTTGGATCTGACTCAATGGCACTTAACAACAACAACATGTTGTATTTTGAGTTTTCCAATTATGATATATGTCATTCTTTTAATGCTGCCATCTTTTTCTTAAATGATTTCTAGCTCATTTAGAAATATTAGGTTACATTTTTCATCTGTTTTATAGACATGACCTTTTGGAGTGCTTTTGTTGTCTGAAAGGATTTTATTGTGCTCTCTATTTCCTTTTTTAAAAGTATAACTTTTTTATGGGATTGGACCACAATCCTTGTTTGTGGCTCATTTTAAGATAAATGAATTTTTCTTTATTTTCAGGATGGTGTGCTGGGCCAAGCTAGCTTTTCAAATATCATGGCTCAGGGTCTTCCTCTTCTTTTGTTTTCAAGAAATGATTAGTAAACAGTCTCATGTGTTCTGTGATCATCCTTCCCTATGCCAGCACTCCCTTATCCCCTCCATTTCCCTGTCTTTCTCTATTTGAATAGACTTAGGGGTTTCTCCTCTTTGTTGGGCTTTGTCCTGGGTAGGTATTTTAATTTTTTAGTTTTAAGAGTTCATATAGCCTAGAATGATCCAGCTCCTTCATACTTTGGGTATATACATCCTGCAAATTGAGATTCTTCCAGCTTAGCTACTACTCTCAAACTGGTTCATTGTCATTTCCAGTGAGTATCCAGTGGGGATTTTGGAGATTGCATGTTTTCAGATCTATCCAGCATCCTGCTATTTTCCTTTTCTTCTTCTGTGTAGATGCTGATGAAATGCAGGCTAGTAGTTATTTTGGTTTTACCTCTCTCCTTCTCTGTATCTGTCTCTTTCATTTTTGTGGTTTGTGGCAATTTTTTATTATCTAGTTTTGTGGTAGATTTGTCCATGAGAAGTTGCTTAGCTATGTGTGGTAGGTAGAATAATGACCCTCTCCAAAGGCTCCAATTCTAGGAGCTTATGCATATATTTGCTTGATGAATGTGAAGAGGGCTTGAAACATTTGCTGATGAAGATCAAAGAACACAGCCTTCAGTATGGATTGCACAACATCAAGAAAACAAAAATCCTTACAGCTGGGTCACTGAGAAACTTCATGATAAACGGAGAAAAGGTTGAGGTTGTTCAAGATTTTGTTTTACTTGGTTCTACAGTCAACACCCATGGAAGTAGCAGCGAAAAAACCCAGAAGCAGCAGGTAAAAAACCAATGTTGCATTAGGAAAAGCTGTGGCCAAAGATCTCTTTAAAGTGTTGCAAAGTAAAGATGTCACATTGAAGATGAAGGTGTGTCTGATTCATGCCATGGTATTTTCAGTTGCATCATATGGTTGTGAAAGCTGGATGTTGAATAAGAGAGACAGGAGAAGAATTGCTTTTGAATTATGGTACTAGAGATGAATACTGAATACACTGCCAAAAGAACCAACAGATCTGTCCTAGGAGAAGTGCAGTCACAGTGCTCCTTGGAAACAAGTGTGGCTAGACGGCATCTGACATATTTTGGACATTTTGTTAGAAGGGACCAATCCTTGGAGAAGGACATCAAGTTTGGGAGAGTGGTGGGTAAACGAAGAAAAGAAAGACCCTCAATTAGATGGATTGACACAGGGGGTGCAACAATGGGCTTAAATATCAAAGAGGTCAGGTGCCAGGCACAGTGTCAGGGAGTATTTCATTCTGCTGTATATAGGGTTGCTATGAGTTGGACTTGAGTTGATGGCACCTGATGACAAATAACATGCATATATCAGGCTGGGGTTTAGTCAATTGGTAGTACACTTGCTCTGTATTCTCTGAGTCCCTGGGTTCAATCCCTAACACTGCAAAAATGGGAGAAGGACTTGATAGCCCACTCCCAAAACAGTGCCAACAAAATCAGCCATTGAAAACTCTGAATAACAGAGAAGCAGTAACATAGTGCTGGCGTGGCACAGGGTTGGGAAGTGTTTTGTTCTTGATGGCACCTAACAACAATAACAATATGCTTATATTACTTTACAGGATCTTGAGACAGGAAGATTATCCTGGATTATGTAAGTGAGTTCACTATAATTTCAAGGGTCTTTATAAGTGGAGGAGGAAGGCAGGGGTGCCAGAGAAGGGAATGTGAGGATGGAAGCAGTGTTAGAGGGATGTGATGGGGGAGATTTGACCAGACATTGCTGGCTTTTAAGATAGTCTAAGTGGATGGTACTGAGTACAAAGTAAAGGGACACTTGAGTCTTTGAAATTTGCCCAATCCATACTATTCTTCTATACTGGTATGTAAACTTCATATGGCTACTGCAAAAAGTTCTCACAAACTTGGTGGTTTTAAATAACAGAAATGTATTCTCTCACCATTCTGAAGGCCAGAAGTCTAAAATCCTGGTATTGGTAGGACTGTACTCATTCCAAAGGCTCTATGAGAGAGTCCTTTGTCTTTCTAACCTCTCATGGCTCTAAGCATTTCTGTGGCTGCAGAATTTCAGTATCTGCCTCTGTCTTTACCTGGCCATCTCCACTGTGACTGCGTCTTCTCTCCTGTTTCTTATAAAGACACTTATTGTTGGATGTAGGGCTCACCTATCTAAAATGTTTGTATCTTGTGATCCTTAATTTTATGTGTAAAGACTTCTTTTCCCAAATAAACTTACATTCTCAGGTTCCATGAGTTAGGATGTTGACACATCTTTTATAACTTTTTAAAAAGGATTTTCAATTAATTATAATTTTATTATACATTTTTATGGGGTTGTTGTTGTTGTTAGGTGCCATCTGGTAGGTCTGACTCATAGCAATCCTAGGTACAACAGATGAAACACTCCCTGACACTGCTGTGTCTGGCACTATGTCAGTGCTTCTGTGCTATTCACACGGTTTTCAATGGCCGGTTGACTATAGTTTACAATAATCTATTATATGTTTTGTGTGTTTTTTTTTTCACAAAAGCTATTTACTTAATATTTTAGAGTAGTGTTAGGTTCATTGCAAAATTAAGTGAAAGGCATAGAAATTTCCCATTTACCCGTCCCTCCACATGGTATAACCTCCCTCATGACTTAGTCCATTTTGTGAGGCTATAGCAAAAGGCCACAGAATGGGTAACTTAGGATGAAAGATATTTATTTCTCACAGTTCTGAAGGCTGGAAAGTTGAAGATCAAGAGGTTGGATCTGGCAAGGGATTTATTGTTGCATAATGTCATGACAAAAGGCAAAGAGGAATATATATATATCTGTATATGTGTGTATGTGTATATATGTATATATATGCATATATATGTTTGTTGATTGTTAGGTACCTTTGAGTAGGTATCCAACTCATAGAGACCCTGTGTACAACAGGTGAAAGAGTATTGCTACAGCTTCTCTGCTATTCATAGGGTTTTCAATGGCAGATTGCTTTTTGGGCATGGGTTGCTGGGTCTTTCTTCCAAGTCTATAGCACCTGGTGTTCCCAGGTGGTCTCCTATCCAAATACTTACCAGGCCCGACCCTGCTTAGTTTCTGAGATCTGAGAGGATCAGATGCCATAGTGGTATAGCTGCAGGTGTGTGTGTGTGTGTGTGTGTGTGTGTGTGTGTATAATATATGTATATCGGCCATACTACCCTGGCCTCCTTGGTGTGTATCCAACAAGTCATTTTCAAAGCAAGTCATCTGATTTCTTCCTATATTATCTTATAGCTTTATAGTTTTATATTTTACATTTAGTTCTGTGATATGTTCTGAGTTAACTTTTTTGAATGATGTAAAGTCTATGTTTAGATTTAACTTATTATTATTTTTTGTATATGGAAACCCAATTCTTCCAGCACCATTTATTTAAATGCCTATCTTTTGTCCATTGTATTGCCTTTGCTTTTTTGCCAAACATCAGTTGACTATAGTTATGTGTGCCTATTTCTGGGATCATTAATCTTTGATTTGTCTGTTCTTTCACCAATACCACAGTGTCTTAATTATTGTGACTTTATAGAAAGTCTTAAAATTGTGTAGTTTCAGTCCTCCAGCTTTGTTCTTCCCTTTCAATGTTGTGTTAGCAATGTGGAGTCTTTTGCCCCTCCACATGAATTTTAGAAGAAGTTTTCCAATATCCATGAAATAACTTGCTGGGATTTTGATTGGAATTGCATTGTATCTATAGATCATGTTGGGAAGAACTGACATCTTGACAATATGAATCTTCCTACTAGTGAACATGGACTGTCTTCTTGGTTTTTAATTCTTTGATTTATTTAATCAGAATTTTCTTTGCATAGATCTTGTATGTATTTTGTTAGATTTATACTTAAGTATTTTTAGATGCTAATTTAAATGGCTTAGTGTTTTTAATTTCAAACCCCATTTTTAGCCTATATCTTGCAAACTTGCTATAATTATTTATTCCAGGAGGTCAGCAGTTTTTCCTTTTGTCTTTGTGGTCAATTCTTTCTGTTTTCTACATAGACTATAAGATCATTTGAAAATAAAGATAGTTTTATTCCTTTCTTTCCAACCTGTGTACCGTTGTTGTTGTTGTTTTGTTGTTGTTGTTGTTGTTGTTGTTAGATGCCATTGAGTTGGGTCTGACTCATAGCAACCCTCCTAAGGTTTTCAATGGCTGATTGTTTTGGGATTGCTTTGTGGTGCCAGGGATTGAACCCTGGTCCTTGGAGAGTGTGGAGCAGTACTCTACCAACTGAACTAAACCCTGGCTCCTCCTGCTCCACACTCTCTAAGGACCCAGGTTCAATCCATAGCACCAACATAATGGGAAAAGGATATGGCAATCCACTCCCAAGGCAATTCTGAAACAATCAACCATTGAAAACCCTGTGAGGGTTGCTATGAGTCAGACCTGATTTGATGGCACCTACAACAACAACCATATACCTTTAGTTTCCTTTTAATGTCTTACTGAATTAGTGATGGCTTCCAGTATGATGGTAAAAAGCAGAGGAAGAGGTCACAGCTTTGCCTTGATCTTGATCTTAATGGAAAAGCTCCAAGTTTCTCATCATTAAGTATAGTGCCACTGTAGGGTTTTTACTGATATTCTTTATCAAGGTAAAGAAGTTCCCTTGTAGTTTAATTTACTTGTATATCTTTTTTTTGGATGTCAACAGTTTACCTATTATAATTACGTAAAGTAGTTGTTTGGAAGAAGAAAATGCCTTCTGTTAGTCAATAATGTTTCTATCTTTTAACATGATCAATTTTAGCTGGGTGTGTAGTGGCACATGCCTTTAATGTCGGCAACTCAAGAGGCTGAGGCAGGAGGATTGCAAGTTTGAGGGCAGATGCAGCCTATGTAACTTAGTGAGACCCTGTCTCCAAATAAAAAAAATAAAAACAGTCTGGGAGTGCAGCTCCAGTGGCAGAGCACTCGCAAAGTATGTGCAAGGCTCTGGGTTCAACCCTTAAGTACTGAAAAAAAAATCTTTTTTTTAGCTCAAAAGAATAGAAAAAAATCTATTACATGTTGGACAATTTAGTATACATATTTGACATTAAATTAAATATATTGCTACATCTTATGCCAAATACAACACTGGACAATATATTAAATAGCCACATTCTGTCTTAAATACCAACTGTACAAAAATCACAATACCTAAGAATAACTGAATTGGGGGACTGGTAGTTGAATTTCTCAAGTATAGTATAGAGTGAAGGGTTAGTTTTTATCTTATTTTCTTTTTTTATTTCTTTATTCTATATATGGTAAGATAGTATCAATTTATAATCTAGGTAATTACCAGTACTTGGAGTACTTGAACATTTGGAGAGTACTTAGAGCTCCAAACAGTACTTTTACAATTTTTCAAATAAATTTTATCATAAAAAATTTCATATTTTTATTCATAAATTTTAAATTTAGTGTACAAATTAATGTGTTTGATTATATTTCATATATGCATATCACTGTACATTGCTCATGCTCATCCCCCATTACCTTCATGTCCCCTTTCCTCCTTCCTGCTGATCTCCTTCCTCCGTACACAGTCCCCCTTCTGCTTGTATGTCATATGTATATATGTATAGATATGTATATGTATATATAGTTTCTGCATATGAGAGAAAACATGATATTTGTCTTTCTTTGTCCTCCATTACCCTCATTGTTCCTTCCTCCACTTTTTAGTCCCTTTCTTCCCCCAAATAGTTCCTCTTCTGGTTTCATGATATATGCATGTATATATAAATAATAGATAAAAGAATATTTTATATGTAATAAAATCTAGCATCCATGTATGAGAGAAAACATGTGATATTTGCCTTTCTGGATCTGGCTTATTTCACTTGAAATGATACTCTCTAGTTCCACTCATTTTCCTACAAATGGCAAATAATTTTGTTCTTCTTTATGGTTGAGTAAAACTTCACTGTGTATGTATTTTCTTTATCTATTGATCTGTAAATGGATATCTAGGTTGATTGTTTATCTTGACTGCTGCAAATTGTGCCACAATACACATAAACAGGTATCTGCATGATATGTGGACTTAATTACTTGTGTACATACACAGGAGTGGTATAGCTGGATTATGTGGTGTTCTATTTTTAGCTTTTTTTTTTTTTTTTGCAGTATCAGAGGGGAGGCTGAACCTAGGGCTTCACACATACTTTGCAAGTGCTCTACCACTGAGCTGCACCCCTGTCCCCTTTTTTATTTTTTTAAATAGAGACAGGATCTTGTTATGAGGGTTGCCTCTGGCCTTGAACCTATCCTCCTGCTTCCACCTCTGGAGTAGCTGGGATTATAGGCATGGGCCACCACACTTGGCTTTAGTTTTAGTTTTTTTTTTTTTTTTTTTTTTTTGAGAAACCTCCACCCTAGTGTCCATAGTGGCTGCACTAACTTACATTCCCACCAGCAGTGGATGAGGGTCCTTTTTCCCACATCCTTGCAAGCATTTGTTATTGTTTGTTTTCTTGATGATTGCCATACTGATTGGGGTGAGATGGAATTTCAGTGTAGTTTTGATTTGCATTTCCCTGATGGCTAAGGATGTTGAACATGTTTTTCATGTTTATTGGCCTTTTGTATTTCTTCTTTTGAGAATTGCCCAATTCATTTGCCCATTTTTTGATTGGATGATTTTCTTTATGATGTTTAATTTTTTGAGTTCTTTATTTATTCTAGATATTAATCCCCTGTCTGTTTCATAACTGGCAAAGATTTTCTCTCATTCTGTAGGTTGTCTCTTCACTCTGTTGTCTCCTTTGCTGTGTAGAAGCTTTTTAACTTCATGAAATCCCATTTGTCAATTCTTGCTAACATTTCCTGTGCTATTGGAGTTCTTTCCAGAAAGTTCATGTCTATGCCTATATCCTGAATGGTTTTACAACACAATTTTTAATTGACTAACTACTAAAGTTATTTATCACACTTTGGAATAAGTGTAAGAAAAATCAGTATAAACTAGCTTCTCAAGATATTTCTTAAGCTGTCCTTCATACTGTTCCCTTTGGGTTGGGAGAAAAAGATTTGAAATCTGGAGATTTTAGATTAGAATAAAATATTATAGCCTTTCATTTTCTATACAGCCGGGTGCTCAAAAAAAAGTAATTTGAAGTCCCTTTAAAAGTTTAAAAATCTGATATCATACCAAAACTACTAATTTCTGGCATATGCTATCAGAATGAAAAAATATAACACCTAGAATTTTCCTTAGATGATTGCTGTAATGGTACTTCAAGAAGTAAAGTAAGAATCAAAGTCTGTCTTAATTTGGTATCTTCTTTTATTTTCATTGCTGCATATTCTTGCAGTTTTTATTTTAGTGATATTATGTAGATTACTTTTTTTTAGTGACAGTTTCATTACTATAATAACTCAAAGGAAGCTGGACTAACTCCAGAGAAAATTAACTTCTAGCTCAGGTTTGGTGGTGCATGCCTGTAATCCCAGCAATGTGAGAGGCTGAGGAACAAGGACTGTGAGTTCGAGGCCAGAGGGAACATGCACAACTTCGTTAGATTCTGTCTCAAAATTAAAAATAAAAAGGAGAGAGGTGCAGCTCAGTGGTAGAGCACTCTCCTAGCATAGGCCAGGACTGGGTTCAAACTCACAGTACTGAAAAAAAAATTTACTTCAAACACTTATGCTTCTTTATTTTTCTTCTCACAATTGCAGTAGTTCATTAATGGAACATGTTAGAAGTAGACTGTATTCAGTGTGTAGATCTTTAGATATGAATAATAGAGATTCAGGGATATAGCCCTCTGTTCTACATTCCTGTGGTTTTTATTTTACATAAAGCCTTTATTGAAAAACAATACATAATTTGACTATTCTTATGTCCTCATAAATTAAAATCTCAGAGAAAAGGTAAAATAGAACCTTAAACTGATTTTTAAAATTGTTTTAAATGCCTGTTATTTTGTGAGCACTAAATTAATTTAATTTCCGGTAGCCACATTTTATTTGTTGGTCTGTCTCTGAAGTTCAAAGCCTCTGTGTTTAATCTTACGGGTGCTTCTCTGAAGACTTGGAAAAGGCCTTCTCAAATAAGCACTTGATACTAATTCATTAACTCACAGTTGTTCTTTTTTTTTCTTTTTGCCTAATGGCTTCTCTGCTTTTCACCTTGACTTCTGTAAAGGTTCAGTCTTTATTTTTTCTCTTATGGACATTTTAAAGTCATGAAAGGATAATCATATCGGATATACAAAGGACTGATAAAAGGGTAAAATGGAGATTCAAAAAGTAGAACTGGGAAAGAAAAAACCTAAAAGGTTTCTGCATTGTTTGAGGGTAGATGAGGCAATATTAATAGTTGCTGAAGATCATAGAAACCTACCTACTGCCTATTTTTCTCATTCTTCTCTATTAAAAAAGAATTAAAGATCTGGAAGGTAGAATAAAGAATTAAAGACTGAGATGAATCAGTAAAAGTAAGAGGGTACTATTTGCTTTAAATATATTTGAAAAGGAAGTAAAACATGTATACTTATAAAATTTGGAAGTACGTATATGTTAGTGCTACTGATCATCTTTGAGAAAAAAATGACAAACCAGAATGTCTTAGTCTATATTGTACTGCTATAATAGAATATTGGGATTGAGTAATTTGTTTTAAATTAAAATTATTTCTGTTGTTTTTTTGAGGCAGTGTCTTGCTCTGTAGTCCAGCCTGGCCTCAAATTTGTGATCCTCCTGCCTCATCCCTGTAGTACTGGTATTACAAGTGTGCATCACCACTCTTGGCTTGAGTAATTTGTAGTGAATAGAAACTTATGGGTTCATGGTTCTGGAGGTTGGGAAGTCAAAGATCATTGGGCCAGCATCTGGTGAGTGTCTTCTTGCTGTATCGTAAAATGGTAAGAGGTATCACATGGGTGAGAAAGAGAAAGAGAAAAGCAGACCAAACTTCGCCCCCTTTTTAAATAACAAATCCACTCCTATGATAACTCACTCACTTCTATATAGTGATAATGATGTTAATCCATTCACATTCTCTCATAGCCTAACCGTCTTTCACTAGGTCCCACCTCCTAACATTGTGGCATTGAGGACCAAGTTTCCAACACTGAACGTTGGGGGACATTTTCAACCCATGGCATGGAGCATTAGCAAAAACTCAAAAAAGGAAAACATCTCTATTTTTATAATGGGAAATATAGGTTTCAGTAGTTATAGGTGAGGGATTTTGATGTGGATTCCCCCAGCTGTCCAGGATGGGTCAGTTCATACTCTGGGTAAAAACATGGTGGCTGAGTTATGTCTTAAGCTATGGCAGCTGTCAGAATTCTGCATTTCAGCCCAATATCGGAGTCTGTTCATTTCCATTTGCCCATGAGGGGAGATAGGCCTGTAGCATTTTAGAATGAATTACTAAACAAATAGCTTTAGGAGGTTAGCAAAGCATGTCATTTTCTTGAGGAGTTAGTACATTTTCACTGGTGAAAAAGTCATGTCAACCCAACCTGTTTTTCTCTTTGAGGAGTTTACTAGTGTTAGAAGTATGGTATTCCAAAGAGATATGAGGAATGGTCGAATTGTAGAGCTGTAGGAATCTTAGAAATCATCTACTTCCAATTACTCCTTTGTAAGTAAGAAAAAGAAAGGCCAGCGAGATTAAGTACATTACCTAATGTGGCACAGCAAGTTTGTGACAGGTAGAGTTGGGATAAACTCAGAACTCCCAGTCTGAGTTCTTTCTAGCACATCAAGTTCTTCTTACAATATTTTTATTTGTTGACAAAAGGAAGTATGAGTTGAATGAAGAAGCACAGTCAGGTGAGTTAATAGTTGGTGCACAGCCACACTTGAAAATGTTTAAGAGGTTTGTGTCAATTTGAAGAGAAATCAACAAAGATAAACTGCAGGCTCTGGCTCTGGTTCTGTCACTGTTATGTTTATTGTTTTAATTACTGACTTGGAAAGAAAACACAGAAAACCTCTTATGAGATTTTCAGATGACATAAAACTAGAAGGAATAGATAATGCATTGAATGGTAGAATGAAGGTTCAAAAGGCTTTTGACAAGTCAGAATACTGAGATGAAACTAGTAAGATAAAATTTAATATGGGTAGGAGCAAAGTACTACTATTAAGTGAAAAAAAGGTCTCAGTTCAAGATGGCGGTATAGTAGAAGTTTTAGTTGAGTACAAGTGTAATGTAGGCCAATAGTGTCATTTGGCTGCCAAAAGAAGTTACTGCATTCTCACCATGCCTTAGAAGCATTATTGAGTTCTGATCAAGGGTAACTGTTCCCTGCACAGACCACATGTGGAAGATGAGTTAGCCTTTAGACACCACATGCTTACAGGGACATTGACAATTATAGTTCTTTAGAAGAGAGTGACAAAATTATGAAGTGTGTTGTGAAAAAATCTGGAAACATTTATCTGAAAAGGGAAAAGATTTATGGATGATTTGCCAATAACACCTGTCTTTAAAACCTTTCATTACACCTTGTAGGATTTTTTTTATCCACTCAATAAAGTTTTATTCAGAACTTCATACTGTGGGATACAGAGGTAAATATAAATCTCTGCTCTTTAGAACCTCATATTCTAATGCTGAATGTCCCCTTGCCCAAGGTGACATCTCCTTCCTGGGGGTGGCCCACATGGTTGGTTTAGGGGTGTAAAGCCTCATCCCCTTATTCTAAATTTGGGACAACTCTGTAGAACCATCCCAGCTCCAGATCTTCCCATGGGATTGGCTGAGGACTTTACTGTGACTTGACCCAGACCAGTTTCTCCCTCTGCTCAATGTTGCTTCCATTTGTTCTCATAAGTCTGATGCCAAAAGGACTCCCTGGATATGAGGTGTCTTGGGAGAAGTCTTATTCCTCCTAGAAACCCAATCTGCAGCACAAATGCTTGCTTTTTTAAAAAATAATTGAGCAGCTGCTCAGTGCATGAAATATAGCAGTAAGGAAAGAACCTCTAGCTCTGTAATACTCTCTGTTCCAGCTGCCATTCTGCCCTTCTCTGTTATGACTTTGTTAAAAGATACGGTGCCTTCCCAGTGCTGCCTTGCCATTGCTGTCCACAGGGTGCAGCTACACTTCTAATTACAGGTGTTATCTTCTCACAACCTGCATTGATGACACTAGCCACCTTGACTGAGGATGTCTCGGCAGAGTGGTTGATGTCTTCTCAATCTACTTCGCTAGGTATGTCTATTCTTCCTGCTGCTATTTGAAGCTTCTCTCCATCTCTGCTTCTTTTTGTTCTCTGAGGCTTTTGTCTTGTACTTTCAGAGGGGTCTCTTGACACAGCTGCTTGGTTCCCTTGGGATAAAGCTTTTCATGTTTCATCATCCAATGCTCTTCAGAGACCATTTTCTCATCAGAAGTGCAGGTGCCTTTGAGTGATTCTGTCACATATTTGTTTCCATGCAACTTTCTTCTGCCTTGGAATATATGTGACATCCCAGGAGGCTGGCTGGGGTAGATGGAGAGGGTTTTAAAGATAGCCTAACGGTACGCCCAGAATAACTGCTCGCCTTCATACAATCGGGCCCTGATACTAATTCTAGCTTTCCAAGACTCCGCCCCACTTATGGTAACTTTTCCTTGGGTAGCCTGCTTGTGGCTTTTTAGAGCATGGCTTCCCTTGAGACCTCTCCAGTCTATTAGAAATGTCTGTATTTGTCTAGACTTCAATTATGGACACAGTTCAAGTTCTTTCCCTGGGGGTCCTGGGCCCCATACCAGTAAAAAGACGCAGCTAGATTCTTATCTAAGTGTCTACAAATATTCCTCTGCAGTTAGCCTTAATAGCCTGGTGCACGAAGATGACCTTGGGACAGGCGGGCGCCTAATTCCACATGCTAGCATGTCTGAGTCTCAGCCAGAAGGCACTGTAAACACAACTGCAGAATTCCATGAAGTGACAATGTGTTATAGGGAAGGAAGCGAACCTGCCATCCGGAAAGCTAGACATAGTCCTGTCCATGCTGTCAATCTATTGCTTAAGCTCTTGGGATCTCAGTTTCCTCCTCCACTTACCTCCCCGGTAAGTGAGGGAGTTAGACTAGATTATCTCTAACAGCTCTTTTGGTTCTATCACTTGATGAATCTTTCTAGCTATTTGTGTCATCTTTCCATACTCTTTATTACCATGACTTTAATTGGGTCTGGCGTGAGCTCCTTTGAGGGACAACATTTCCAAAACAGTTTGCTGCTGGAATGCAGATGATGCTTTTCCAGGGTTGAGACATATGCATTTCTTTGTGTGACCTCTGGAGCCCAGTACAGAATTTTCCATCATAGCCTGCCTGGGACTAATTAAGTGCTTCAGGAGAGGTCCATCCAGCACAGCTCCTTTGAAACAGCTTCTTGGTAGCAATCCTTAGGCTTACCTTGTGCCTAGATAATATTAAAGGCTGGAAGGAAATAAGTTGATTTCAGATGTTCTTTAGTGGATTTGTTGCTCTCACACTAAATTCCCGAATTCAGCATGCAACAACATGCATAGAGTAATAATAATAGAGTGTACACTGTCATCAAGAAATGCAGTGGTTAAACATCTCATAAACTGGTTCTACAGGATAAAATGTCAGTGTATAATGTGAGAGTTTTAACACAGAGTGTGAAGTCTAAAGACAGAATCACAAGGCTGGTGAGAACAGTGTGAAGATGTCTGTGTCTCCTCTTCTTATGAGTAAATGAGTATCATTAAGGCATCTCTAATTGGAAGATGGGGGACTGGGATTTAGCTCAGTTGGTAGAATGCCACTCTGCAATCTCTGAGGTCCCAGGTCTGATTCCTAGTACTGCAATAATGGGAGAAGGATGTGGCAATCCACTCCTGAGGCAATCCCCAAATGATCAGCCATTGAAAACCCTATGAGGGTTGCTATGAGTCGGACACAACTCCACGGCACCTAACAACAACAACAATGGAAGGTGATCAATGCTGTCCATTGAAAACCAACATATAACCCTCAGGAAGAAGCACTTTATCTTATTTATAATAATACACTGATTTGAAAGTCTTCTTGTTAAAACTATCTCCATTTAAGGAGGTATCAGGCAGAGAACTAGTACACAATCCTAACAGTCAGCCTTCCTCAGTCTGCATTACCCACAACTCTGGCCAATTTTCTGTAAAATGCCACTCTCGTGGGCACAGTGGCACACACTTATAATCCCAGCAACTTGGGAGGCAGAAGGATAACAAGTTTGAGGCCAGAGGCAGTCTGTGTAATTTAGTAAAACCCTGTCTCAAGATAAGAAGTAAAAAAAAAGGGCTGAGGGTTCTGCTCAGTGGTAGAGCAATTTGTAAAGTATGTGCAAAGCTCTGGGTTCAACCTCTAAGTACCTAAAAAAGAAAAATAAAAAAAGCAAAAGGGCACTCGAATGTATTCCCTTGTCACACCTCATCTGCATTGGTTTAGGACCTGTAACTTTTAATTTGGTTTACTATATTTTTTCTTAATGTAATAAACTCCAACTCAATGGTGAAAGTGAAATAATGGGACCTAACACAAGATCTGATATTCCCAGAGCCTCTTAGCACATTACAAAAGTTCTCCTTCTCCTGCAAGCATAGGAAATAAGATCAACTTGTCATTATTGTTAGGTGCCATTGGGTCGGGTCTGGCTCATAGTGACCCTATGTACAACAGAACAAAACGCTCCCCTAATCTGTGCCAGGCACATGATCTTATTTATGTTTAAGCCCATTGTTGCAGACATTGTGTCAATCCATCTAGTTGAGGGTTTTCCTTTTTTTGTTGTTGTTGACCTGCCACTCTCCCAAATATGATGTCCTTCTTCAGAGATTGTTCCCTCCTGACTACATGTCCAAAATACGTAAGACATCGTCTAGTCATCCTTGCTTTCAAGAAGCACTTTAGTTGTACTTCTTCTAAGACAGATCTGTTGGTTCTTTTGGCAATCAATGGTATATTCAATATTTGTCTCCAGCACCATAATTCAAAAGCATCAGTTCTTTTCCTGTCTCCCTTATTCAATGTCCAGGTTTCACAAGCATATGATGCAACTGGAAATACCATGGCATGAGTCAGATGACCTTCACCTTCAATGTGACATCTTTACTTTTAAATACAGTATGATCTTTTGTCACAGTTTTCCCCAATGCAATGTGTCTTTTCATTTCTTTGATGCCACTTCCACAGTTGTTGATTGGTATTTTTGCTTAGCTGGAGGTGATCTGAAGGGTAACAAACAGGAGCAAAGGACCATTAGAATGCTGTGACATTTCTTATGATAGTTTTACTTGTTTCACAGTTTCTTATAAACCTGTCTTAGGTCAGTTAGTAGAGTGTTGCTCTGCCCTGGATTCCATCCCCAGCCCTGGGGGAAGAAGAAAAAAGAAAAAGAAGAAGGAGGAGGAGGAGAAGGAGAAGGAGGGGGAGGCAAAGGGGAAGAAAAAGAAAAGGAGGAGAAGGACCTGGTAGCCCACTCCAGAACAATCCCAAAACAACCAATCGTTGAAAACCCTCTGAATAGCAGAGAAACACTGACAATAGTGCCAGGCATGGCACAATGTTGGGGAGTGTTTCATTCTGTTGTACATAGAGTCACTATGACTTGGACCTGACTCAATGGCACCTAAGAACAATATAAGCCTGTTTAATGTCTCCTACTAAATGAATGAATTCCTTCAAAGCAGAAGACATAGTTTTCTACCCTTTGTCTGTTATGCCTAGTATGGTACTTTGCACATATGTGGTAACTCAGTCATATTTAATGAATCAAGTTAAAATAGAGATTATATGATGAACGCCCCTTGGATATAATTGAGAAACTCTAGTGAGTCCCAAAAGTGTTACTTAAGCCATGTGTAGATTTGATTGTTTTTAATGCCAGCCCCTGATTTTTAAATATTTGAAGTCTGAGTAATCCTGGAACATATGTAATGAGCTGAGGAGATACGTTGTGATCTCTGATGAGTCAAAAAGTCAGTTTTCCTGGGACAAGATCCCTGAAGGGCATCTACTTATTGGGTGGGGATATCAGATTATCATAAATGGGTCGATAGGTGGCACCAATGAAGTAAATTTAAGATTCATATACAACCGGACATATTGTAACTGAAGAAGAATCAAGCGTTGAAAGCCCTGATAGCTTTAGAAACTCAGGATGTCAAGTTGGTTTTCCTGATAAAGTATCTTTTTTAAAATTTTTATTTTTATTTTTATTATTTTTAGTACTGGGGGTTGAACCTAGGGCGCTGGACCACTGAGCTGAACCCTCAGCCGATTTTTTTACATTTTGAGACAGGGTCTCCCTAAATTACACGGACTGCTTCTGGTCTCAAACTTGCGATCCTCCTCCCTCTGCCTCCCCAGCCGCTGGGATTATAGGCCTGTGCCACCGAGACCGGCTTCTGATAAAGTATCTTTTTACCTTCAGGACTATGAACCTCTGCAGTGAGGAGAGCACTGGAGAAGGTAAAGCTATCATGGGAAGTGCCGAGTGTTCAGTATCTTATGTACTATGTACTCATAATTCAATATCAAATATAATCCTGAAAGATTATTTCTGGAGCCTCACATGGGATGGCTCACATTTTCTGTTTATTTTCTGAACTGATTTCCACACAAACTGAAGTCAAAACATCTTTCTGCTTGCTTGCCCCTCCTAGATGCTTTTAGTTGGTTTTTTCTTCTTGCTAAGCCATGAGAATGTTCAAATTCTAGTGTTTTCTAAGGTTGCTATGGTGTCCTGATATGAAGAGTGAGTTTGCGGTAAGGAGATCAATTTTCAAAAATAGTTGAATTTGTTTTATTCTAGTTCTTCAGTTTACTCATAAGGGAAATTTAATTTTCACCTGCTGCCTTTTGCTGGCTACCCTCTTGCCCTGCCTTTTGTTAGGCAAAATTCCAAGTAGATTTGGAGTGTGAAGTCTTGGATTAGAGTCTCAGCTCCATTCATTAACTATGAAAGTGGGAGTAAGGACCAGAGGTTTAGTTTTCTTCTGGGTAAAGTAAGAAAGAAACCTCTACCCTGTGTGAATTAGAGGGAAGACTGTTTTAAGAGTACTGTTATTATTTACCTTTTTGCTTTATTTCTTTATAAAACTCTTTGGACCTTATTGCCCTGCTGGTCTTAACGTTTATATAATGCCCTTAATGTCAAATGCAATTAATTGCAATGAAAGACAAATAGAAAATACAATCATTACCACCAACACCATCATCAGCATCACCGTATGAGCATATGTAGAAATAAAACCAGCATTAGACCAAGAGGAAGACCCTCTCATGCTTGAAAGAGCAAATAAAACCAGGGGTGCTTCTGGCTAGGCACAGGGCCAGTTTTGGTCATTGATTCAGTAGAGAACTATCCACTTGGGTATGATCTGAATGGTAGTGAAAAGTATTTCTTTCCTAAAATATAATCTGATGACCTACAGTAGAAAGTGGACAAAACCATGGGAAAGTGGGCTGGTGTCATCTTCTTTGTGGGACATCCAATTGTCTTAAGGAGCTATAGAATCTTGGGACAACAATGTATGGGGTAAGATTTGGGGTTCCAATGATTCGCAGCATTTAAAAAGTGAGATTTAAAATTTCCAACCTCTGTTTTGTTGTTGTTGTTTTTTTTTTTTTTTTTTTTTTTTTTTTTTTTTTTTTGGCGGTACTGAGGATTGAACCCAGGGCCTCACTCATGCTAGGCAAGTGCTCTACCACTGAGCCACACCTCAAGCCCCTTTTTATTTTTTGTTTTTAGTACAGGTTCTGGCTAGGTTGTGCCCGCTGTCTCTGGCCTCAAACTTGCAATCCTCTTGCCTCACCCTCCTGAGTACTGGGGATTACACGTGTGTACCACAGTACCCAGATGACCTCTTTCTTTTGGCATCTATGTGGAGTTGGTGCATACAGGGGAAAGCTACACACAGATATGTAGAAACTCTGCGATGAAAACAGAAATTTTGTACTCATTGTATTGATAAGTGTTGGTTGTAGGTGAGTATTATGATTGATGGATGATAATCTGGTTTAGGGTTGAAAGACTGGGTTCTATCTTTGTCTTTGGCACTGATACATTTTCTTTTGATTTTTGGTCCTTTGTAACCCTGAGCTCAGTTTTTATATCTTTAGAATAAAGGAGTTGAATAGTCATTTGGTTTCTTCTTCCAGAAAACATTATTGAGGTCCTGCTTCTGGCTTGATACTGTATTGAGGTCTAATAGTATAAAATAAGTGAAGCAAGGCCCTCTCTTCAAGTTACTTGCAGACTGACAGGGGGACAGGGCTAGCTGTTCCAAGTATTCAGACAAAGATATGTCATAAAGGAATGCTAGCATTCTGCTAGATGTCTGCCTAGTCTCTTCTAATTCCAATATTCTGTTATTTTAAATATCTCTTTTAAAAATATCATATACTCCTGGAAGAGCTAAATTTCTAATGTACCAGTGGAAGGACTAAATTTCTAGTAAGGCATAGTTTGACTTCCTTGTAATTTTGTCAGGGGTTTTATTCTACAGTGACTTTCCTGTTAATTGGTGAAAATCACTTTCTGAAATTCTTCATGGCTTGTTTCAGGTATTTCTGACTGTGCAAGAAAATTTCTAACTTAAGGGATTATTTTAATGTATTTGACCAGTATTTCCCCCATCATTATGGGGGAATCTGGGGGGGCCAGATTCACCAAGATTTGACAATACAAATAACAGTATCAATTATTGCTGACATTACTATTAATTATTCATGTTAGTGCCAACCACGGAAGTCATTCTAGAATTCCCCAGACAGAGTTAGGCACTTTCTCTTCTGTACTACCATCTCATTACCTATTTATGCTTCCTTCCTTTCCTTTCCCTCTCTCCCTCCCTCACTCCCTTCCTTCCTTCCCTGCTTCCTTCCTTCTTTCCTTCCTGCCTGCCTACCTTCCTTCCTTCCCTGCTTCCTCCCTTCCTTCCTTCCTTCCCTCCAGATTCTCTTCTGTCTCACAATGTTCCTACAGCTTTTTTGTTATCATGCCTCCACTAGATGACAAGTTCCTCTAAGCCCAGGCCACCTACCCCTGTGAGCACCATAGTATTCACTGCAATCTCTGGACACAGAGCAGATATTCAATACATGTCCATTGTGAGAAGTAATGAATTTGATTATCCTAACTATAGCTCTTTAGACAATAGGATTTTTAAAATCATAATCTCTCATGAACATCCAGCCACATTCTGCCTTTAAGTTCTTAGGCTTTATTATTCCATTGGAGGGCTCATGGATATCATCATCTGTTTATGTTTAAAGAAAAGGACTCCAGTTGTATGTTTTTGTAAAGACTTGCTCTCTCTTCCTCTTTCCTTCTCTCCCTCCTTCTTTCCCTCTCTCCCTCCCTCCCTCTACACACACACACACACACACACACACACACACACACGCACACACACACACACACAAAAAGGATGTGGCAATCCACTCCTGAAGCAATCCAAAAACAATCAGCCATTGAAAACCCTGTGAAGGTCGCTATGAGTTGGACCTGATTCAACCTAACAACCACATGTATATATGTATGTATATTCTTCCCAATCACAGTACTGAAGAATTGCTGTTTGTTGTTATTGTTGTTGTTGTTAGTTGCCATTGAGTGGGTGTCCAACTTGTAGAGACCTACATACAATAGGCAAAACAGTATTGTTAGTGCTTTTTTGCTATTCATAAAGTTTTTAATGGTTGGTTGTTTCTTGGGAGTGGGTTGCTGGGTCCTTCTCCCAAGCCTACAGCACCTGGTGTTCCCAGGTGGTCTCCCATCTAAGTACTAACCATGTCCGTCCCTGCTTAGCTTCCAAAATCTGATGGGATTGGAAGCCACAGTGGTACAGCTGTAGGCAAGGATTGATGTATAGGGTATGGAAATATCAACAACCCCTAATGGTTTAGCACATTATCTTGGTGGGAACTAACATTTTTTGTAATTACTTAAGAGTTTCCAGTGTACTTGGTTTATAGTTTCATTACTTTATTCTACTTTGATATTGTAACTATCTATCTTGTACAGATAAAGAAGCTGATGTTCTAAGGTAATCTGCCCAAGGTCACAGACTAGTAAATCCTGAAGACAGGATATATACCTTTGTTCAAGGATAATTTTTCAACCAAAATCTGCTTTGGGACCTCATGCAACTTATTTCTGTGTCTGGTTTCTTTGTTTGCTGCTGTCAAAGATGACAGGCAGCTATGTCAGAACCAGGTCTCACAATTATAGCATTCCACTTTATATCTGAGAATGTAAGGCTGAATTTAAGGAATAAGTATATGATGGTATAATTTCAGGTGTTTTGGCAGAATTATTAAAGGAATATATCTGTGCAGCCAGGCCTTTCCATTTGCCTCAAATTTTATAAGGAAGTATGTTATAGTGACAGATCTTGAAATGTCTTTTTTGATGATGAATGCAACCCCATTTCTCTTTAGTTTATCATTCCCAGCATAGTAGACCATATGATTGTCAGACTCAAATGGCCTATGCCAGCCCATTTTAGCTCACTGATGCCTAGAATGTCAATGTTTATGTTCTTCATTTCTCTTTTAATGATTTCTAATTTTCTTAGATTCATACTACATACATTCCATGTTCCAAGTATTAGTGGATGTTTACAGTTGTTTCTTCCCATTTTGAGTCATGCCATGTCAGCAAATGGAGGTCCCTGGAGCTTTACTCCATTTCCGTCATCATAGTAGACTCTACTTTGAGGAGGCAACTCTTCCCCAGTAGTCTTTTGAGTGCCTTCTAACCTGGGGGGCTCATTTTCCAGCACTATATCTGACAGTGTTTCTTTGCTCTTCATAGGGTTTTCAATGGCTACTTGTTTGGGGAGTGGTTCACCAGTGCCTCCTCCCTAGTCTGTCTTAGTCTGGAACCTCAGCTGAAAACCTGTCCACCATGGGTAACCCTGCTGGTATCTGAGATAACAGTGGCATAGCTTTCAGCTTCATTGCAACACACAAGCCCCCACAGTGTGGCAAACTGACAATGTAAAGAGAAGTGAGGTTGCATTCATCATCAAAAAAGACATTTCAAGATCTGTCATGAAATACAATGTTGTTAGTGTTAGAATAATATCCGTACGCCTACAAGGAAGCCCAGTTAATATGACTATTATTCAAATTTATGCACCTATCACTAAGGCCACAAATGAAGAAAGGGAAGATTTCTACCAGCTTCTGTAATCTGAAATAGATCAAACATGCAATCAAGACATACTGATAATCACTGGTGACTGGAATGCAAAGGTTGGAAACAAAGAAGAAGACTCAGTAGTTGGAAAATATGGTCTTGGTGACAGAAATGAAGCTGGAGATCGCATGATAGAATTTTGTCAGACCAATGACCTTTTCATTACAAATACATTTTTTCAACATCATAAACTGAGACACATGGACTTCACCAGATGGAATATACAGGAATCAAATTGACTACATATGTGGAAAGAAACGATGGAAAAGCTCTGTACAAAATGTCAAAACAAGACCAGGTGCTGACTGTGGATCAGACCATCAACTTCTCGTATACAAGTTCAAACTGAAGCTGAAGAAAATTAGAACAAGTATACGGGAGCCACGGTATGACCTTGAGTATATCCCACCTGAGTTCAGAGACCACCTCAAAAATAGGTTTAATGCATTAGACACAAATGATAGGAGACCAGAAGAGTTGGGGCATGACATAAAAGACATCATTCAAGAAGGAAGCAAAAAGTTCTTTAAAAGACAAGAAAAAAAGAAAAGACCAAATTACATGTCAAAAGAGACAGTAGAACTTGCCCTTTAACGTTGAGCAGCTAAAGTAAAAGGAAGACATGATGAAGTTAAGGAACTAAACAGAAGATTTCAGAAGGCAGCTCGAGAAGACAAAAATAAATATTAAAATGACATGTGCAAAGAGCTGGAGTCAGAAAGCCAAAAGGGAAGAACACGCTCTGCGTTTCTCAAGCTTAAGGAAGTGAAGAAAAAATTCAAGCCTTGAGTGGCAGTAGTGAAAGATTCTACAGGGAAAATATTAAATGATGCAGGAAACATCAAAAGAACATGGAAGGCACACACAAAGTCATTATACAAGAAAGAATTGGTAGATGACCAACCATTCCAAGAGGTTGCATATGAAGAGGAACCAATGGTGTTGAAGGACGAAGTGGAAACTGCCTTGAAGGAACTGGCGAAACACAAGGCTCCAGGAATTGATGGGATACCAATAGAGATGTTTCAACAAACAGATGCAGCACTGGAGGTGTTAACATGTTATGCCAACAGGTTTGGAAAACAGCTACTTGGCCAACTGACTGAAAGAGATCCATATTTGTACCTATTTCCAAAACAGGGGATCCAACTGAATGTGCAAACTATCAGACAATATCATTAATATCACACAGAAGCAAAATTCTATTAAAGATCGTTCAGAAGTGACTGCAGCAGTATATAGACAGAGAATACCAGAAAATCAAGCAGGATTCAGAAGAGGGCGGGGAACCAGGGACATCATTGCTGATGTCAGGTGGATATGAGCTGAAAGCAGAGAATATCAGAAAGATGTCTCCCTATGTTTTATTGACTATGCAAAGGCATTTGACTGTGTGGATCATAACAAATTATGGATAACACTTTGGAAAATGGGAATACCAGAACGCCTAATTGTGCTCATGAGAAATCTGTACATGAACCAGGAGGCAGTTGTTCGAATAGAACAAGGAAACACTGTGTGGTTTCAGCTTGAGAAAGGTGTGCATCAGGGCTGTATACTTTCACCCTATCTCTTCAATTTATACGCTGAGCAAATAATCCGAGAACGTGGCATCAGGATTGAGGAAGACTCATTAACAATCTGCACTATGCAGATGACACAACTCTCCTTGCTGAAAGTGAAGAGGATTTAAAACATTTACTAATGAAGATCAAAGATCATAGCCTTCAATATAGGTTGCGCCTAAACAACAACAAAACAAAAATCCTTATGAGTGGGTCAGTACACAACTTCACAATAAATGAAAAGATTGAGGTTGTCCAAGATTTTTCTTTGCTTGGCTCTGTAATCAACACCCGTGGAAGCAGCAGTCAAGAAATCAAAAGACGCATTGCTCTAGGAAAAGTTGTGTCAAAAGATCTCTTTAGAGTATTGAAAAGCAAAGATGTCACATTGAAGATGAAGGTGCATCTGACTCATGCCACGGTATTTTCAGTGGCATCATATGGTTGTGAAAGCTGGACATTGAACAAGGGAGACAGAAAAAGAAGTGATGCTTTTGAATTATGGTGCTGGAGATGTCTATTGGTTATACCATGGACTGCCAAAAGAACCAACAAATCTGTCCTAGAAGAAGTGCAACCAGAGTGCTCCTTGGAAGCAAGAATGGCCAGACTGCATCTTACATATTTCAACATGTCGTCAGGAGAGATTAATCCCTAGAGAAAGACATCATGTTTGGGAGAGTGGCAGATCAACTCAAAAGAGGAAAACCCTCCACCAGATGGATTGACACAGTGTCTGCAACAATGGGCTTAAACATAAATGAGATCGTTTGCCTGGCACAGAGTTAGCAAGTGTTTCGACCTGCTGCACATAGGGTCGCTATGAGTCGGACTCAACTTGACAGCACCTAACAACAACAATGTTATAGTGAAAAAAAAAATACCAGCTAGAAGCTGGAATCCTTGAACAATCCACTTAAGGCTTTGTCTAATTTTCTCCTTTATAAAATAGGCTCACCATTGTTGCTTCATTTCCTCAAAGGGTTGTTGTGAGGTTCAAGAGCTAATATTTATTGGAAGTCTTTATAAAACATATGTTACATATCTTAATGTCTAAGTGTAAAGATGCATGGAAACATGCCAACTTGTATTAAAGAATTTGTTGAAAATGGAGTTCAATTTAGAAGCATCGGTAAGATGAGCTCTCATTTTTTTGGTTGGCTAGCTAGCAAGTTACTTAACCTTTTTGTCTCTTTGTTCACATACATGGATAACAATAAATGACCTCACATTTTAGGCATCATGTGTAGACAAATGAGAACACAAACTTTGAGGAAGTCTGTGCTATAGAATTAAGATGGGTCTTTCCAGATTCTTCTTGATGTATATAATACCTATTTCTGTAGCAGAGTTTTAAGGAGAACTCTGCACCCTCTTTTCATGATTTTGGACAAGGAATCCAGTCCTTTTTCTCTAAGAAATCAGAAGGAGAATTAGGATGGATATTTTGGAAGATGAGAGTCATAAAGAGGTCTTCCAATAAGTCAGGACAGTAGGATAAAATGCACGAAACAGAGAAGGCAACATGAAAATATACTTGATTGTAGTGTAAGAGTTACATAGGAGAGGAGTTTGGGACAAGACAGGAAGCACATCTAAAACCTGAGTGGTTACAGGGCTTTGATGGTGAGTGAAGCCCCTCCCCTTCCAGAGGGGAGACACCCTCCAAAAGGGACCCTTTTTCAGTTTGATGTCACAAAACCAGGAAGTGAAACTGAAGTTGAATGTGAAAGGCACAAGTGTATTCACTGGCCAGAAAATGTAGAAGCAAGAACTTCTTCTCAACCTATTGGGCGTGGGCAAGCCGTGGATAAAGGATAAAAGAAACGAGGGAGAGAGATAGCCTAATAAAGGGAAAGAACACTCTAGGACTGGGTAGCAATTTTCTTGGAATTTGTGTACTTCCTCTTTTTGCTCATTTTATGGCTCTTTCTCATTGTGGTCAAGAAAATTATCAACCATCCCGGTGATGAGGGTTGTGTGTCATTTAGCATACAAATGGCATTATATTGGAGTTTGAGGTCTGTTATTAGTTACTTACATGGCCATTTTGGATCTAGTGGCTTCAACTAGACTGGTCATCAAGGTGTTTGGGCCATAAGCATCTTTTTCTTAAAGATAAGCAGTGTGAGGGGTGAGCAAGAGTTTAAACAGACTAATTATTACTCTTAGTAACAACAAGGAGGGCATGAAGTTTAAATTAGTTTCGGAAGGCACTGAGGAGCCACAGAAGGTGCTAATTGCATTAGCCTAATATAATAATAGCATAATAATAAGCATATAATAGAATGTCACTATGGTGAAGGGTGGGGAGTAGCAAGTGTTAAGTACAGCATATCCCTATGAAGCTTCAGTTTGGTGTCACTTTGTTAAAAACTTGCTATTTCTTTTCTTCTTTCTGTGAATAAATTTCCTTTCAGAAAATGACCCCAAAATTCATCCATATGATGGAACTTAAAAAAATTGAAAACATGGACCTAGATTGGAAACCTTGTTGTGAGTGGATTCTTACCAGATCAATGTCAAAGGAAATGAATGATGTCTTCACAAGGTTGCATTTGATCAAAGAGTGTTTTCCCAGGGCTTTCTTACTCCACATTTATGGGAAAACCAACCAAAGCTGTGGTGCAGGATGTGTGGGAGGGGCTTGATCTAAAGCCAAAGTCTTCTTGCATCCCCAGAATTCCACACTTTGTGGTGCTCTCATTTACACACCTTTAGAAGCCTTCCCTGTTCCCTCCTGTGTGTGGATGCTGGCTCCCACCCCAGAGTTCTCCTTCTCCTGTCCAGGAAGGAGATCTAGGCAGGGAGCAGTTGCCAAGACCATGAGGGAGGCTTGACCCTCCTCCCTCCTGCAGTGGTGAGCCATTTAGAACATCCTGAGGTTTAGAGCCTCCACCCTGAGGTACTCAACAGTAACTTCAAGGACCTAATGAGTAAAATACAGTAACAAGAATAAATTGCAATAAGCTTATTCAAAATCTGACCCACAACTTTGGCAAGGGCAGGAACTATTGTCTGGAATTTGTTTGTCGATTTGCAGAGTGTTGCAGGCCTTTCTACACCCCCCACCCATCCTTTCAGAGCAGACGGATTAGCACAGAAGATGGATTTTCAAAGCATCCCCCAGCCATGATTTACACTCCACTTTGGAGACTGTCAAGAAGGCTTCTCATTGGGATTTTAAAGGGTACCAGCCAATGTCTGTTCTAATGGGCCTCCTGGGACATTGGCTGTGGTGTGTGTGGAAAGTGGAAGAGCTCTGATCCAATCTCCATCTCTTACAAAGGCTTCTTTGTAATTGCTTTGGACTTTGTGAAATCTTCCCCCTACCAAAAGCACAAACTGGTTTCAAATGCTATAACCCTTCCATCCTGGGAGTCTGTATCATCTACAGCATGGAATGGTTCTCAGCTGCCTCTTCCCACTTTTTTTTAACTTGCTGGGATAAAAATGTATTTTCAGAGCATCTACAAGGGTAAAAGTACTTTTGAGAACTCCAGAGAATTCATGTCTTTCAGGAACTTGCATTTGTAGGAAGGGTAGGGCTGTAGTTGTACAATTTCTAACTGGCTAGTTCTGTACAAGTTCCTAGTTTATAAGGCTAAGGTAGGAGGGTGAAAATTATAGGCAAAAAGTACACAGGGGAAAAAATCACACATGAAAATACCACCTCAGCGAGATGTTTGGTGTTATCTACTAAAACTGAATACATGCCCACACTATGACCCAGCAGTTGCACTTTGAGGCATGTGCCCAAACAAATTGTACCCCTCCCAAAAAATGTACACGAATGTTCATAGCAATATTTTTCATAATAGCCAAATCCTGGAAACTACATCAATGCCCATTGACAGTGGAAAGGATAAATAAATTGTGGCATTTTTACACAATGGAATAATATAGAGCAATGAGAATAAATGATGTACAACTAAATGCAATGACATGGGGGAATCTCAAATAATGTTGTGCAAAAGAAGCCAAGCACAAAGGAATTCACACTGTATGATCCCATTTTTATAAAGTATAAAAACAGACTAAACTAATATATGGTATTATAAGAAAGTTTTTACTCTTGGGGATATGTTTGTACAGTTATTAGAAGAGAACATAAGAAAGCCTACCACAGTACCAATTAGACATGTTCAGCTTGTGAAAATTCAATAAGATGTACACTTTTGCCCTTTTCTGCATATATATGATAATTTGATAAAAAGGTTAAATCACAGGCTGGTTAGTTTCATTCTGTTATGTGATTGCATAATTAAACTCCATCCTAGGACATGTAGTATTGCTGTTGGTTGCTACAGAGAATGGAGTTGGGTGGCAAGCTCACTGTAAACATATCAGGAGGATGCAAATCAAATTAAAAAACTAAAACTAAACATCTAAAGATCTCAGTTGATTGGTATCTCTGCCTTATCCCACCCACCTGGGCTCTCAACTTTTGCCTGTGAATAATGGGAGGACTACAAATTGGAGCGATCCAACAAGATAAAACCCCATGTGGGATGGGCAGGTGTCTGCTTAATGTAGCATTGCAGGTAGATCAAAGTGACCAGAAGAGATCACCTGTGCTTTTCAGCAAGAAGGTTTGACTGAGTTTGATCTCTATAGATCTTTTCTGTCTTCACTTTAGTGAAACAGATTCTCATCCTTGCTCAATATTGAAAACACTTTCTTCAGAACTGACACTCAGCAAATTCACTTGAATTTACCTGAAAGGAAAACTATGGTGTCAGAACCTGAGCTGGGCTCCTCAGCCAGGGAGGGACGGATGCTTGAGGCCCACAGAGAAACCCAAACATGCTTGAGGAGCTGAAGGCAGGGGTGACATGTTTTATTCTGGGGCAGTCCTCTCCATTCCCTCCATAGTGCCACTGTCCACAGTTGTTGCCTCCTGCCTTCCCAGTTGCCTCTCCATGCCCCACTAGTCTTCACGTGTCCTGTCCTCTCTGTGCCCTCTGTGCATTCCATCCTCTTTGTGCCCAGTTCTGGAGGAAGGACTTCTTAAGGCTTGTACACAACAGTGGCTAATTGCCAAGACCACTGCCCAATCATATCAGTTACATGGGATTACCTCATAGCAATATTGTGTACCTGTGCCAGTCTGTGTCCCCTTAACTCAGTCTGTTTACATTCTAATACTGGTCACCCTGACCTGGCCTAACATAAAATTAAAGACTTTGGGGATTAGATTAAACCACCTCTCTACTGCCTCTTATGTATTTTGGACATGTTGCCAGGAGGGACCAATCCCTGGAGAAGGACATAATGTTTGGGAGAGTGGTGGGTCAATGAAAAAAAGGAAGACCCTCAACTGGATGGATTGACATAGTTGCTAAAACAATGGACCTAAACATACAAAAGATTGTGTGCATGGCACAGTGTTGGGAAATGTTTTGTTCTGTGGTACATAGGGTCTTTATGAGTTGGTCCTGACTCAACAGCACCTAATAACAACAACATAGTGAAAAATAAAAATATTCCTACTTTTAAGTACCTTAGGGTGTGAATTAGATTTGTGTGTTCCAAACTTACAAATATTTGAGGTCTACCGTGTCAAATATGTCTCTGTATTATAATTACTTCTCCACTCATTAACACATATTTACTGAGTATGTATAATGCTAGAGGCACAGTGTATATTGTGGTTTGTACCCTTGGGCAATCATTTTCTATCAATGGATGCCTCCTTTGTATTTTCTCCATTGGAAGAATAAA
The DNA here is from genome assembly GCA_007922755.1 of Pedetes capensis. Lineage (NCBI taxonomy): Eukaryota > Metazoa > Chordata > Mammalia > Rodentia > Pedetidae > Pedetes > Pedetes capensis. The sequence goes on along the minus strand of VMDO01002424.1, from coordinate 138,447 downwards.
CACATTTTAACTTATAAAATAACAATAAAAATATAGACTCTGTGATATAAACTAGAATTTGAATCCTGGCTAAAACACTCAATGTTGTTGTTGTTGTTAGGTGCCATCGAGTCAGTGTCTGACTCGTAGGGACCCTACATACAACAGGAAAAACACTATTGTCAGTGCTTTTCTGCTATTCATGGGATTTTAAATGGCAGATTGTTTTTTGGGAGTGGGCTACGGGGTCCTTCTCCCAAGCCTGTAGCACCTGGTGTTCCCAGGTGGTCTCCTATCCAAGGACTAACGAGGCCTGACCTTGGTTAGCTTCTGAAATCTGATGAGACCATATGCCACAGTGGTATGGCTGCAGGCGAGACACTCAATAGGTATATGATATTGGGCATTCTTTTCCTTTCTTCAAGCTTTGGTTGAGAGAAGAATGATAGTTACAATCACCTCATAGGTTTTATGATAAGGATTAAATGTGATATGATGGCAGTTCCAGCCTATCCTAAATTCTGCTCGTACCTGGATTTAAAAGAACCAGAAGCTGGTTTCTTATAGCTTCTTTATTGGACACTGACTTTCTTCTTCCTGAGTCTTCTGTCTCTTTCTCCCCTTATTCTTTATGGCTTGTATGTGTCTAATGACTCACATCACCTCCTCCAGGGGACTGCCTTAGCTTACTAAAGCTGTTTGACCTGTGTGCCTCTCAGTCAATGGGTGATTTGTAGAGTTTGAAAGCCTCAATTCTTGGTCATGAGGAGGGCAAACTCTAGGGTTATAACTCATGCTCCTGATCTCCTTGTGGGATTAGGCTGAGGCAAGACTTTTCCTGATCACACCCTTACTTGAATACTACCGATTTCCAGTCTTGCTTACTTCATTTCCTTACCAGTTTCTCTTGAGAACACCTCTTTACTAAATTGCTTGCATTGTTGTTAGATGCCGTTGGGTTGGGCCTGACTGACAGTGACTCTATGTACAATAGAATGCAACACTCCTTGACACTGTGCTGTGCCTGGCACTATATCAGTGCTTCTCTGCTTTTCATAGGGTTTTCAATGGCCGATTGTTTTGGTATTATTTCAGGAGTGGGCTGCCAGGTCCTTCTCCCATTTTTGCAATGCTAGCGATTGAACCCAGCACCTCAGAGAGTGCAGAGCGAGTGCTCTATCAACTGAGCTAAACTCCAGCCAGCTTTCTTGCATAAGAACCCTAATTTCCAGGCCTGTTTGACAGGGCTCTGACTGAAAAGTCAATCCTTATTGCCATTTCCAGACTGAAGTGAAAATACTCCCAAGCAATAGTTGGATTTGAGATGGGAAGAGATACAGTAGTCAGATGGAGGGGCACAGATAATCAGGAGTGTTTGCTTGTTTTCCTACAGAGCAATTCCCAAATGAGTCAAGGTTTTTGAAAAAATATTCTGATACTTCCAAAAATTCTTCCATTCAACAAATAATTACTGGTTACCTACAATGTGTCAGATGCTACACAAAGTAAACTGTGTCTGGGTATCTGACCCATACAAGCTGTGAAAGAATAAGTGTTCTTTGTCATAAGACATTAAGTTTGGGGATAATTTATTGCACTGAAATAGGTAACTGATATGAACAGCAAGGAGGCAAATTCAGGAGGAGTGAAGTGATCCTGGGAAGAACAGTCAGAGAGGAAGTCAGGGTGACAACATCCTTGGGGGACCACAGCTCACCCATAAAGATAGTGATTCAGTAGGTTGGGGTCTGGGCATCTATGTGACATTAAAAACTCTGTAGGTTCTACTGCCCAGCAGCCTCACTTGCATATCACTAAGAAGAGGAGCCTCACTCTGACTGTGATGGTGATACCAAGGGTGAGGGTCACTGTCCCAGCCCAGATACCTGCCTTTAAGGTGAAAGAATTCAGGTGGCTGGGTTACATTTGCATTACATTTTTCAGAAAAATGTACTCAAAGTTTAGTGGATTTTAGATGATGAGTTTGTAGTATCCCCATTAAATGTAGAGAGCCCATAGATTAAAAATTTTTTTTTACAAGAAAAACTTTCTTATTAAAGCATTGTTGTTGAGTGCCACCAAATCGGGTCAGACTCATAGCAGCCCTATTTGCAACAGAATGAAACACTACCTGACACTTAGCCATGCACATGGTCTTTTTATGTTTGAGCCCAAGGTTTCAGCCACTATATTTGTTCTCATTTTGAGTCATGCCACATCAGCAAAAGACAGTACTCTTCTTTGAGGAGGCAACTCTTCCCTTGTTGCTTCTTGAATGCCTTTCAGTCTGGAGTGGAGCTTATTTTCTGGTATTATATTTGATAGTGCTTCTCTGCTATTCATAGGATTTTCAATAGCTAATTGTTTTAGGAATGGGCTGCTGGGTCCTTCCCCTGGTCTATCTTATTCTGGAAGCTCAGCTGAAACCTGTCCACCATGGATGGCCCTGCTGATATCTGAAATACTGGTGGCATAGATTTCAGCATCGCAGCAACACGCCAGCCCCCATAGCACAAACTGTCAGACATGGGATGGGGGCTATTAAAGCATATGTGGAAAATAATACTTCTTTTTAAAAAAATTGACACATAATATTTGAACCTATTTATAGGGTGCCATATGGTAATTCAATCCATGTATAAAATATTTAATGATCAAATTAGGGCAATCAGCCAAAATAAGAAAAAATAAAAAGAATCATTCCTTGAGTTCTGGTTTCCTTCTTTCTTAAGGTTACAGTATCAGTCTCCTCCCCAAATTTCAAGGTCACACCTTTTCCTAGATCTCTTCACTATTTTTCCAACCTCCCTTAATCAGAACTTTCAGTTAATATCAGTTATTTTTTTCCCAAGCACTCCTCAGATCTAGATGCAGCATCCTTTTACTACGTGGGTCAGGATATTTGATGAATCCTTTAAGACCAAATAAAGCACATTCTGTCAGTTTGAATATCAAGGAATACATGCTTTTGTGAACATCAATAAAGATTTTTTTTGTGGTACTTAGAGTTTGAATTGAGGGCCTCACAAATACTTTGTAAGTATTCTACCACTGGGCTGCACCCGCAACCCATTTGTTTTTTATCTTGAGACACGCTTTTGCTAAGTTATGCAGACTGACTCTGGCCTCAAACCTGCAACCCTTCTGCTGCTGCCTCCCAAGTTGCTGGGATTACACGTGTGAGCCACTGTGCTTGGCAATAAAGATTTTTAAGAGAGGAAAAAGGGTTATCCTCTAGGGTAACCCTTTACCTTGCTAATTCTTATTCATCCTTCTAGTTTCATGAACAATATTATAAGCTTTAGGAAGCCCTCCCTAATCATCACAGACTAAACATTCCAGTTTACGCTGACTAGCATGCTATACTTCCCTAACATCACACTTACTATAGTTTAGTGGTATTGCTTTTCAAATGATCTCTCATCCTTGCAAGATTCTGAGCAACTTGAGAAGGGAGACTTTGTCTCGCTTGTTTTTTCAGATCCAAGCACCTTGCTTAGCACATAGTAGATGATTGAAAAATGCCTCTTGCAGCATTAGGCTGAGGGGCTTTCTACAATGAATGAATGAATGAATGAATGAATTTTTGAGACAGCATGTCACTATGTTGTCTAGGCTGGTCTCAAACTTGTGATCCCCCTGCCTCAGCCTCCTGAGTAGTTAGAACTATAAATGCCATAGGCTAAGCTCTTTACATACAATAACAACTCTATAAAGTATGTACAAGTCCCCATTGGTCAGAAAAAGATATTGTATCTCCAATGGCTAAAAGAGCCAAGTTCTCCTAGTTAACATATATCACAGGACAGGAAGTAGGTCTTTCAGACTTTAAAATGCCTAACCATGACACTGGACTTCCCCATGAAGTACTTGTTGGGATATTGGGAAAAGTAGTATAATAAACTCAGGTTTTATATCCACATGACAGAGTAATGTTGACTCTATTTCTAAGGCTGATGCCTTGGCTTATTAAATCCTAATTTAATAGATTTTATGCAGCCATTGCTGTTTCCTTTTCTTTCCACTTATGATGCAACCTCATGCCACCTTGCCCTAACTACTACTGCTGGCGTCCTTTTATTTGGCCCCTTGATCACATGCAATCATTGTTTGTTGAGTGCCCACTAAGAACCTGGGCCAAAACATAAAAAGGCGCATAGCCTGCCTTCAGTGAGCTTTTATTCTGATAGGTAAAATCAGATATAAATAAGTGCAATGGGCTGTCCCAATTGTATAGTTATCCTTTGTAAGTTTCACTTTCTTTATATCTATTCTCTTTGCTCAAGATAGTATTTCAGTTTTCCTTTAGGTAATGACTCCTTCCGTAATAGTCCATGTTGTCAGATGGGGCTGGCTGATCTAGAGGTGGGTAGGCAAAAAGAGATAGGCTCTGCCAAACTCAGCCTTCAATGCTTCAGGACAGGGTAAGATAGGACTTGAGAATTCCACCTAAAACTCTGGTGACACTTTCATGGAGGAAACAGTTTCTTTCTGCTTGGGTTGCTAGAAAAATAAGATATAGCTGGAGACTTACTCCTAGAGAAATGTGTGAGATGGAAGCCAACCCAAAGAGGAAAGCAGAGTCAAGAGCTAGAGGAAGAGATAAAGTCTTGATGTTTTGTCTGAGTAGTTGCTACATTATTATTTCCCTAAATCGATTTGTGTTGGGTTATATTAATTGGAATATGAAGAGATATGCTATTAAGGCCTACGATGGGTATGTGTACCCAGAGGAAGATGATGAATAAAGTCACATGGTCTTCCAAAATCACAGAACTAAAGAAGTGACCCAGAGCTAATTGTACAATTTATAGGGATGAACACACGTCCACAAACTGCTAAGTTAAACTTGTGAAAGAAGAGCAAACAGGGAGATTCATTCTATAGGATATTGAAACATACCTCAAACATATGTAATAGTAAGAACTATGTAATATTACTGAAAAAACCAGGGAAATAAATCCATGTAACAGTTTAGAGAATTAAAAGTAGAACCATGTTTATTTGGAGACTTAGCACATGGTAGATGTAGCACCATATTTATATATATATATATATATATTATATTTGTTGTTGTTAGGTGCCGTCGAGTCGGTATCTGACTCATAGCGACCCTCATAGGGTTTTCAATGGCTGTTTCAGGATTGCCTTGGGAGTGGATTGCCAGGCCCTTCTCCCATTTTTGCGGTGCTGGGAATTGAACTCAGGTCCTCAGAGACTGCAGCGCAGTGCTCTACCAACTGAGCTAAATCCCAGCCCCATATATATTATATACATATAGATTATTTAATATATAGTTTAGAGAAATCAGATCACTATACAGAACAAAAAAATTAAGTGAGATTTCTATAATAATATCTAATAATCTCCCAGGAGGGTTAAACATGCATGAAAGTAGAAGTTAGCGATAAAGAACATCTTTGTGAGTTTGGAGTGAGCAAAGCCTTCTTGAATAAGACCACCAAAGCACAATTCACAAAGCAAACAGCTGATAGCTACAGTCAAGTTAGAAGATTTCTTTTCAATGAAAGTAACACAAGTTAATAGACTGGTTAAAGGCTAGGAGAATGTATTTGCAATAATCAAAACAACAATTAGGGATGATATCTACGTTAGAAAAGGAATCCTCCAATTCAGCAACTCAGATTGGTGGATTTGCTAGACAATGAACAAAGAACAGGGATAGGAAATTCATGCTGGGGAGCTCTGAATGGTCAACAAGCATCTGGAAATTCGCACAAGTTTAGTAGTAAAACAGTGCAAATGGACATAAGAATGAAATACTATATCATACTTAGAATGGAAAAATTTAGAAATGTTGGTGACAGCTGGGAGATACTAGAACTGCTGGTGAAACACTGGTGCAGCTGTTCTGGCAAATAATGTGGCAGTATCTAGCTAATGTGATGTTTGTAGACAGATTCTGTGTATGAGCCAGGAACCACAGAGTAAGTCACACACATCACCAGAAGGGCATATGCAAGGACATTCATTGCATTGTTTGTGGAGGCAGCAAACAGATGTGTGAACATGTAGAATGAAAGAAAGAAGGAAGTGTAATAATGAAATTTCCAGCACAGTACCATTTGTTGTTGTTGTTAGATGCCGTCAGGACAAGTCCGACTCAGAGCAATGCTCATAGGGTTTTCAATGGCTGATTGTTTGGGGATTGTTTTGGGAGTGGGCTGCCACTTCCTTCTCCCATTTTTGCAGTTCTGGGGGACCGATGCAGGACCTCAGAGAGTGCAGCTTGGCACTGTACCAAGTGAGCTAAACCCTAGCCCCATAATACAATTTAAATGAACTTAAAGCAAGAACATACATTATATTATCACTTATTTTTCAGTGATAACCCCATGTACTAACACACATATATATGTGTATATATATGAATATTTATACATCAGACATATTAAATTGCCTTTAGATTGGAGGAGGGGGTATAAGTAGAGAGGATGAGAGGAATGGGTTAGGAGCAGGATAGGTATAAATTGTTGTTGTTGTTGTTGTTGTTAGGTGCCATCGAGTCGGTATCCAACTCATAGCGACCCTCTGTACAACAGGGGAAACGCTATTGTCAGTGCTTCTCTGCTGTTCATAGGGTTTTCAATGGCAGATTGATTTTTTGGGAGGGGGTTGCCAGGTCCTTCTCCCAAGTCTACAGCTTCTGGTGCTCCCAGGCGGTCTCCCATCCAGGTACTAACCAGGCCTGACCCTGCTTAGCTTCTGAGATCTGACGGGATCGGATGCCACAGGCTACCGCTGCAGGCCAGGTATAAATAGAGAATAATAAAGTAATAATAAGATTAAAGCCCTGTAGGGACTGATAATAACCATGTGCTATGAACTGAAGAGTATAATCAACTTAATTCCTTAAGTATTTCAGGTTAAAGGTAAAGCTATCATTGAGATTAAATTTTTTTCCAGTACTTAGCGGTTGAACCCAGGACCTCACACATACTTTCCAAGTGCTCTATCACTGTGCTGAACCCCCAGATCAGTTTTTTTACAAAATTGGAGATGGGTTTTGCTAAATTCCACAGGCTGCGTCTGGCCTTGAACTTTTGATCTTCCTGCCTCGGCCTCTTGTGTTGAAGGGATTATAGGTGTGTGCCGCCACATTTGGTTTGAGATTAAATTTTTAAAAATGCCTCAGATGAGTAGAGGGTCAGGAGTATTTCATATGAGCTGAAGACTCCTTATATCTGGGAGTAGCATGTGACCTGAACTGTCTTCACTCTGACATGAAGATGTTCTATTCTACCAACTACCCCTCTGTTGGAATGAGAGTGGAATTAGATGCCATTTATAAATTATTCTCCATGCTTTGAAAAGTAAAGCAATATTGAAGTTGATATTTTTGTTTCTAAGATTAGATAGGAAACAATTCCTATTTTTTAAAGAAAACAAACAACTTATTGGAAATCAGTGTGTTTATTGCCTCAAATTATTGGGCTAAAGCCAGTCCTTCTTTCTTTGTAAGAACCCGCAGTTTGGGGTTTCCTAAAATATTCCATGGAATCCAAGTTTGGGCTGTCCTCATTAGCAAATGTAAATTATGTTGTATTTTCCCTAGGTATGAGGTAAAACAGTCATACTTTAGGAAGAAAACTGTTAGGTTCTAAGCGATATCCAAGACTCCTTTCTGGTTTTTGTACTTTAATCTAAATCAAGCATATTCTTGTTGTTATGTACCATTGAGTTGGTGTCTGACTCATAGCAACCCTACGTGCAACAGGCAAAACAGTATTGTCAGTGCTTCTCTGCTATTCGTAGGATTTTCAATGGCAGATTGATTTTTTGGGAGTGGGTTGCTAGGTCCTGCTTCTAAGTCTATAGCACCTGGTGTTCCCAGGCAGTCTCCCATCCAAGTACTAACCAGGCCCAACCCTGCTTAGTTTCAGAGATCTGACAGGATCAGATGCCACAGTGGTACAGTTGCAGGCAACATATTCTTAGAGGGCACATAAATCTTTTCTTTACATTATCGATATCCAAACACACTGTTTCTTTTCACACCCGAAATAATCTCTACAAACATACAGGTGGCACTAAACTCAAGGATCTGGCAAATTATATCAGAAGATGCTAAGGAGAGATTCAGGGAGGTCAGAGCCTCAATTTCCATGTTCTCTACTGTATCTCTGCCTAGAGCTGTAACAACTAGTGATGGATCCTGTCAGATCTTAGAAGCTAAGCAGAGTCTGGTCTGTTTAGTCCTTAGATGGGAGACCACCCAGGAATATTGGGTGCTGCAGACTAGGGAGAAGACCTGGCAGCTTACTCCCGACACAATCCCTAAATAATCAGCCATTGAAAACCCTATGAGTGTCAGAGAAGCACTGACATAGTGCCAGGCATGGCACAGGTGGGGAGTATTTCTTCTGTTGTACATAGGGTTGCTGTGAGTTGGACTCCACTCGGTAGCACCTAACAACAACTGCAACTCTATGCCTATCTTCATATTTAGATCACAACAAATACTCAATGAACATTTGTGGAATGAGTGAATATATAATTGAATCTACACACACAAATGCAAACATATGTATTTGCAACCAGCTATTAGAATTCACTTTTTATTTTGTGCCTCCCTTTTTCATTTTTCAGTTGTGTGTGTGTGTGCGTGGGTATGTGTATTGCTGGGGACCAAATCCAGGGCTTCATACATGCCAGGCAAGTGCTGTACCACTGCCTTACATCCCCAGTCCTCTCCCTTTTTTTAGAATCCATCACTGGATGTCCTCTTCACTAAAACCTCTTATGTATTGAGGGGGAGGGGGAGGGGAAGAATAACAGAGGATAAGAAAGCGTACGTTTTGTGTCTGAGAAGCTTATGATCTCACACGACAGACAGACCAGAAAGACAGGAGCATAAAACCCAGGAAACACTTCCACACTAATAACACTGTCTGGAAACTTATAAGAAAGAGACAGGGAGAGCGGATGGGTAGGAAATAGGGAAACTACCACCCAGCTTGCTGACACAAAGCCCTGTGCCTCCCTGCACAGCTTGGAGGGCCATGGGGCTTGTGGGAAGGACAGTTGCTGGGAGAGCTGGCCTGGGGAAGAATCTTCACAAAGTTTCACTGGGGGAACCAGGATTTGAGCAAGTCCTTGGTGGAGGCCTCGCTGCTAAACAGCTGCTAATGAGAAACTGGCTCTTCTGTGCTGGAGGAGGCAGCCTACTTAATGGGTTTCCACTGAGCTTCTGCAGATGCATTTTCTAAGGAGTGGAAAAGTCCACTCCAGACCCAAGGAGGCCAAAAGGATGCCCATATACGCGAACAGGAAAATTGTGGCCAAAAAGCCAATAATACAATGATGGAAATCCTCAGCTTTGTGTCCAGGGAAGCTCGATTTAGCAATCATTGTGAGCGAGTGGAACCAGCTCGACCAACGTCAGCAATTTGAGGACATCTGGTCTTTATTTTTGGACTTTTGTACATGGAGGAGGATTACGGTTATATGATGGAGGGGCCATTTAGTGTTGTCGACCTACAGGATGTCTTATAAGAACAATCCCTCATGCTTAGACTAGAACCTTGTTCTTTAAAGTCTCTTTGAGACGTTCAGATATTAACTCCTTGTCCTCCAGAGTGACTTTCTGATCTTGAAACAGATAGTGCTAATAGAGAAATGGAGTCATTGGGGAGACATTTATTTTACCAAAGGTAATCTAACAGCTGGTGGAATCCTTAAGAACCTCAGCATCCAGAAATAATTCTGTTCTTCTTGCTAAACTTCTTGACCTTCATTTCTTTTCTCTCTACTTTGCCTTTCTTCTGTTTGTCCCTAGCCATCCCCTAGTAGTGCCCATTTTAGGAAAAATTACTCATCTGGTAAAGTCATTGTTGTTGTTTGGGTGCTGTCGAGTCAGGTCCGACTCATAGTGACCCTGTGTACAACAGAACGAAACACTCCCCGATGCTGTGTCATGCCTGGCACTATGCCAGTGCTTCTCTCCTCTTCATAAGGTTTTCAATGATTGATTGATTTGGGATTGTTTTGGGAGTGGGCTTCCAGGTCCTTCTCCCATTTTTTGGGTGCTGTGGATTGAGCCTAGGGCCTCAGAGAGTCCAGAGCAGCACTCTTAACAACTGAGCTATACCCCAGCCCCAGTAGAGTCATTGGAGAATTAATAATTACTTCCCATCCCTGCCCTTTAGGTCCATTGGCTAACAGACTGGTCTCCCCACCCCAGTTACATCTCTCTCACTTCTTTCTCCTTTGTTCCCCACCTTTCTGACTTTCCTACTTCCTCTATTAATACTGCTTTAGTGTCCATTGCTAAGGGCTCTGCCAAGTGATTGACTATTTTAGGCAAATTATTTGTAGCAAAGCTATTAATAGCCCCAAATGGCTCTGGGGCTTCCTCTTGTCAAATAACAATTATATTTTCTTATGGGTTTCAATGTCAAAGGAGTCAGTTGGGATTCCTGCACTGTGGCACCTTTTCTGCGATTTTCCCACTGAGCCCAATCTTTAGAACAGACACCTGCTCAGCAGGTTGTGGTTCCTGCAAACTGGTTGAGCTCATCTGTTTCTCCCTCTAGCACCTTTGCAGTGTATATGGTGTTTTTCAATCCACATGAGGAGCAAAAGGCAGAATAGAAGGCAGGTAGCAAGAAGGAAAGGGATGCTGGGATGCTGCAAATGGAATAAAGGGCCAGGTCCCTGGGCTGATGCATGTAGTCTGTGGAGAGGTCCATTGGGTCCCAATGATACTATTGTCCATTAAAAAATCCATAGGCTTTTAAAAAATGCATTTTCACCTTAACATAGAAAGAACAGGCACTTTGCCAGGCAATTCCTGAGGATTTATAGCTGGCTGGGGTTAATAGTTTGAGGTATTATTCTTTTCTGTTCCTCACTAATCCCAGGAAGTGTCTGTGCTGAGGTGGTTAGTTGACTTTGGTGGGTAGCAAAGGCACTCAGGTTTGCCACTCTGGCTCCAAGGCTGGTCCTTGAACAAACCAGCTCTTAGTAACTCTTCTAGTTCTGTCTACACTGCCTTGGCCCTCCGAGCCTGGGTGAGTGGCCCCACAAATGGCATGATGAGCTCTAGGTAAGTTTTGGTAGTGATTTTTCCCAGTTAATGAAGGCTTGCTCGATTTGACTCCATGACTTCCCCTTTCCCCATCCCATCCCATCACAGGAACTTTGAAAAAGATAAAATTGGCACTGAGAAAGTGAAGTGCAATGTCAATCTTCCTTATGTCATGGAGGCAGAAGAGACATGCTGCCTAAGGGGGCAGAACTGGGGAGGAAGACATACTCTCTCCCCAGCACAGCATGTTTCCTGATGATCAGATTGCATTCTACCTTGGGAGGGGTTGTTAATCAGCTACCTGCTACTATATCAAATAGCCGAGATAATCAACTTACAAGGAGAAAGGGTTTAGTTTGGCTCACAATTTTGGAGGTTCTAGCCCATGATTGGGGCTGGGGTTTAGCTCAGTTGATGGAGTGCTGCTTTGTGTGCTCTGAGGCCCAGGGTTCTATCCCCAACACTGCAAAAATGGGAGAAGGACCTGACAGTCCACTCCCGAAACAATCAGCCATCGAAAACCCTATGAATAGCAGAGAAGCACTGACATAGTTCTGGGCATGGCACCATGTTGAGGAGTGTCTTGTTCTGTTGTACATAAGGTCACTGTGAGTTGGACCCAATCCGATGGCACCTAACAACAACAGTCCATGATTGAGCAGTCTTGCTGCTTTCTGGCCTGTGATGAGTGTGGAGGCCAAACCACTCACCTCATGTCTGTGAAGCAAAGACAGAGAGGGAATAACCAGGGGCTCCCTAACCCAGTGAAGGGCATGCCCTCAATGATCCAGAGATCTCCAACTAAGCACCATCTCTTAAAGCTTCCATTGTCTCCCAATAGTGCCAAGCTGGGGACCAAGATTTTACCCTATGGGCCTTTGGGGGACATTCCAGATCCAGAATATAGCAGAGGGAAAATCAGAACTTTTCAGAAGGAGGCAAGAGTGTTGATGATGTATTCTCCTGCATCTTTCTGCCTCCATCTACCTTTCTTCCATAAGTAGCAATCGGACATTTGCTTACTAAGATATAGTGTAGATACTGCAGATGCAATTAAGAATAAGATTTCTCTATTTTTTTGTGTGTTTGGGGATATGTATGTGAGAGGGACAGAGAATAAACAAGTAGCCTTTAATTTATTTTTTGCAGCTGTGCCCCAAATAGGAAGGTGTACCTATATTTGTGCCACAAATAAATGACCTGAAATTTTAGAGAAGTCAAGTGACCCTTTTCAAATGAGCTGTTTATTTATTTACTCATATATAGATTTATCAACCTTTATCCATGTCTCAAATCACCTTCTAGGCTTTTGAGATATACAGATGATTAGGGATGACCTTCCCTCCCAGGGCTCACAATACAATGGAGAAAGAATCACATAAATACCACATATTCCAATCTGATAATTGCCATCACTATGTTTTTTAATTTTAAAAATTATTTTTATTTTTTCAGTTTATTGAGACAGAGTCTCACTGTGTAATCCAGAATGTCCTAGAACTTACTATGTAGACCAGGCTGGCCTCAAATTCACCTGATCCTCCTGCCTCAGTCTCCTGAATGCTGGGTTTACAGATGTATGCCATCACACCTGGCTCATAACTGCTATTATTATACCTTTGCTTGCAAAATGGGGGCTTCCAGGAGCATGTCTCTGAGGGAGTCACAGGTCTGGGCTGAGACAGAAGTGTAAAACCCTCCTCTGGTAGCAGGGTGGAGAGAAGGTATTCATAACACTTGTCCGGTTGAATTAAACCAGCTATTTAGGGTTTAGCTTCACTGTTTGTTTTCAAAAGCATCCTTAGGCCACCAGAAAACTTATATTCAAGTGAAGCAAAAACAAATAAAACAAATGTCTCACCCCAAGTGGAAATAGAAATTGTTTGTTTCATTTCAGGTTTCTGGCTTTTTTGTGATTAATTAAAAATCAGAGTAGCCACTAGGGAGTAAGGTAAATGGTGCATTATTTATGTCTTATTTATAAGTGGAAATATGCCTAGAAATTCAGTTCCTCTTAGAGTCTGATGGATGTCCCCTCATCTTTCTGTATACCTCCTTACCTCCTTTGTTGTTGTTAGATGCCGTCCAGTCAGTGTTCAACTCATAGTGACCCTACATACATTAGGCAAAACAGTATTGTTAGTGCTTCTCTGCTATTCATAGGATTTTCAATGGCTGATAGTTTTTTGGGAGTGGGCTGCCAGGTCCTTCTCCCAAGTTATAGCATCTGGTGTTCCCAGGTAGTCTCCCATCCAAGTGCTAACCAGGTTGGACCCTGTTTACCTTACCAGATCTGATGGGATTGGATGACACAGTGGTATGACTGCAGACTGGCCTCCTTTAGACAACTCCTAACTGAAAAATATAAATATCCAGTCTCAGTGATAGCAGTGCAAAAGGAGCCACCAGACCAAACTCAGGAAACCTGGGTTCAGTACTGGGCCCATCAATAGCTAAAATTCTGACCTTGGGTAAATCACTTAGTTTCTTGGTATTTTGGTTTTCCAAGTTATAAAACAGGGTCATAATACCTGTCCTGATGTATGTCACCAGTTCTTATGAGGATCAGAAGGTATTTACCCTGGGACAGTGATTAAGAGGGAACAAAATGTTCTGTGCATGTTAGGGGACGTCATCACCATTACGATAGCATGCCTGCTGGCCCAGGAAGACATTTGCTAACTGGACTTACATAAAGAGCAGTCAGAATATTCTTGTATTCCTTTAGCGTCAGAGAGCTGGGATGAGGCCCTTGCAATTGAGGGTAGGCAACCTTCCTAGGTATTATTCTTCCCACCCAATGGTCAGGCTCCCATCTACAAGCTCAGTTTCTCCAGTCTAATACATGAATACAAATTGTCTCTCTCTCTTTTTTTTTTTCTTGATAAATAATGACCCCTGGCTACCTTGTCTCCTCTTGGGCTGCAACTGCTTCCATGAGCTGGCAACCTCTGTTCTCTGGGGCCTGGGCCAGGCGTGCACAGGAAGACTGAGGAGGGGATAGGATGAGGTTATTCACATCCTCTGCAGACACAATCTCATGCTCCCTGTCTGCTTAGCTGGCATTGCAGGCAGACGGAGTGCTAAGGATGGTGTGTGGGGTATGGGAAGGAAAAGACGGGCAGGGAGAGTTCTGTTGTTAAGCTTAGGAGGTTATGAGAAAAATGGGTTGAAGGAGAAAGACCAGAAGGGAGCCTACCTTGGGCAGAGCCAGGTATCTCACTGGGACAGAAGGAATGATATTTATTTCTTCTCTAGTTAGAGTGACCACACTCTTTAGATTGAAAACAGAGATTGTGGATGATGAGCTAACAGGGAATACAGATGAGGACAACAGGACAGTGTCATTTGAATATAGACTGTCTAGGAAAATTCTGGAAGGGTGATCTCTTCTAGATAAGACCTCATATCTTCCCATCATTTCAAATCTTGTTGACTGTACTTTTGCCAGTGGGCACAATTGGGAAGTTTATGGTTGGAATCCTACCATATGCCCATCTTTTCTTTTCTTTCAGCAAATAGGCATTGAGCACCTATAATGCATGGGATCAAGGTCAGTCTCACAGGTGCGGGATCTGTGCCATCACACAGGGCCCTACACGTGGAAGGACCCTGTGTTTGGTTTAATGTGCTATCATTGCCATCTTGAAATGTGTGCTATTTCTTGAACAAGAAAACCTGAGTTTTCCTCTTGCACTGGGTCCCAGAAATAATCTATCCAGTCCTGTGTGTTGAGGGTATGAGATGAAAAGACAGGCCTTTGGCCAAGGTCTGTCCTGGGCTGGTACTAGCTCCCTGCCTAGGGAAGACCTCAGGGGCCAGACATAACTTTCTGTACGGTCATCTGCTGCACACCATGTTAGCTTGGAGGGAGTTTAAAAAGTTTCTTCTTAACTAACTCAATAAGCATTATAAATTACATAAATTTTTTTCTTGTAATGAAAATTATTGGAATTACTATAGAAAATTAGGACTATATAGAAAAATATAAAGAAGAAAATATAAAACAATCATGATTCCTTTACCCATATGCAACTCTTACCTCTATATAATGAGATATGAAGGTATTTTTAATTTTAATATGTGTATATATGTATGTATGTACATACATGTACAATATGTATATATGTGTATATACATATATAATTTGTGTGAGTGTGTGTGGGGTACTAAAGAGTTGAACTCAGGGCCTCATACATTCTTTTTGTAAGCACTCTACTACTGAGCTGCACCCCCTAGCCCCTTTTTTACTTTTTATTTTGAGACTGGGTCTCACTAAATTATGCAGGCTGCCTCTGGACTCAAACTTGTGATCCTCCTGCCTCAGCCTCCCAAGTTGCTGGAATTATAGGTGTGCACCACCGCACTTAGCTATATTTATATCTTTAAACAAAATTAGACTGCAAATACACATGCAATTTTACAATCCTGTCTTTTTTTTACTTAAAGCAACATTTTTGTGCCAGGTCCTATGGCACAAGTCTGTAATCCTAATGACTAAGGAGGCTAAAGCAGGAGAATCTCCGAGTTCAAGGCCAGAGGTAGCCTGTGCAACTTAGTGAGACCCTGTCTCAAAATAAAAAATGAGAAAAAAGGGGTGGGGAGGGCAGCTGAATGGTAGAACACTCTATTAGTATGCATGAGGCCCTAGGTTCAATCCCCCAGTACTGGAAAAACATTTTTGAATTTTTCTCATTTTCCATGTCATAAAATAATTTCCAAAACACATTGGCCTGTTATTGTCACATTCTATCACAGGGATGCCTGCAGCCATAGCCCTGTGGCATCCGATCCCGTCAGATCTCAGAAGCTAAGCAGGGTCAGGCCTGGTTAGTACCTGGATGGGAGACCACTTGGGAACACCAGAAACTGTAGGCTTGGGAGAAGGACCTGGCAAGCCCCTCCAAAAATCAATCTGCCATTGAAAACCCTATGAACAGCAGAGAAGCACTGACAATAGCGTTTCCCCTGTTGTACAGAGGGTCGCTATGAGTTGGATACCAACTCGAAGGCACCTAACAACAACAATCACAGGGATATAGTGCCTTAATATATGTTCTTACTTTCCCATTTTTTGGGGACATTTAAGTTGTCTCCAGTTTTTATTTTTTTCTGTGTTAAATATCGGTTGAACATCCTTATATAAAAATCTTTCTGCTTCTTTGGTTATTTTCTTAGAGATTTCAAAAAGCAGATTTATTGGTTAAAGGATGTGGAGAGTCATGACACATGCAAATCAGGTTCCAGAAGACTGGAAGAAGTTTTAGTTTCACTCGTCCTAAATGAGAAGCTCTATTTCACAAATCTCTCTATCCTGCCGATTTTTATGTTATAAAATGGTTGTCCAAGTTGATGTGTGACCGCTTCTCCTTAATTGTTTTTTAAGTTTGATATACTTTCTCTATATTTATTATACATATCTGGTCTCTTGTATAAATTGTCTAATTGTAACTTTTGCCCTTTTTTCTGTCAAAGTGCTATGCTTTTCTTAGTTAGGTTAGTTCTCTATTAATTATCTTAGGTTTTTAAAAAATATTAGGAGACATATGGAATTAGGTATAAGTGGCTGATAAAAAATACATATTTAACAAGTTACCTGTGCAGACAGGTACTACATTTAATAATTCCTTAAAGCTGGAGACGTGTGTGTGTGTGTGTGTGTGTGTGTGTGTGTGTGTGTGTGTGTGTGTATTACTGGGATTTGAGGCCAGGGCCTCGCGCTTGCATGCTTTGTAAGTGCTGTACCACTGAACTGCACCCCCTAGTCCATTTTTTAACTTTTTGAGATAAGGTCTTGCTAAATTACGCAGACTACCTCTGGTCTTGAACTTGTGATCCTCTTGCCTCTGCCTCCTGAGTCACTAGGATTATAGGTGTGCACTACCACGCCCAGCTCCTGAAAAAATTTTTGTTTTATTTTTATTTGATTTATTTTTTTGCAGTACTAGGGGGTGGAGCCTAGGGCCTCAAGGAAAATAGACAAGTGCTCTACCATTGACTTGCACCCCCAGTTCCTACTTTTTCCCCTCATTTTTAGAAAATTTGAGACAAGGTCTTGCCAAGTTGCTCAGGCTATCTCTGGCCTTGAATTCATGATTCTCTTGCCTCAGCTTCCTGAGTCACTGGGATTACATGGGTGTTCCATGTCACCTACGTTAGTTTTATTTTTGACAGATAATGATTATATATATATGTTTGCTGGGGATCTACAACCATACTAACTAGTTGTCCCATCCCATCTGATCTTGGAAGCTAAGCAGGGCTGGGTCTGGTTAGTACTTGGATGAGAGCACCTGGGAACAACAGGTGCTATAGGCTTGGGAGAAGGATCTGGCAGCCCAGTCCCAAAACAATCCACTTTATGAATAACAGAGAAGCACTGACATATTGCCAGGCATGGCACAGTGTTGGGGAGTGTTTTGTTCTTTTGTATATGGAGTCATTATGAGTCAGACCCACTCCATGGCACCTAACACCAACCACATATTTACTGGGTACAATGTGATGTTTTGATACATATATACCCTGGGGAATGACCAAATACATTAATTAGCATATCTATCACCTGAAATATTAATCACTTTTTTTGTGGTAAGAACACTAAAAATAATCTTTTTCAGCTACTTTTAAAAATACAATATACAGATTGACATATGATATACAAATATACATTATTATTAACTATACTAACTTTGCTGGGTCACAGAATATTAGAACTTATTCCTTTTAACTAACTGTAACTTTGTCCCTGTTGACCAACATCTTCTCTTTCCCTGTCCACCTCTGCCCACATCTCCAGCCCATTGAAAAACTATTTTCAACATAAAAACTATGTAAAAGCTTTGTGAGGCCCTATATGGGAATGTTGTTGTTGTTGTTAGGTGCCCTCGAGTCGGCATCCGACTCATAGCGATCCTACGTACAATAGGCGAAACGATATTGTCAGTGCTTCTCTGCTGTTCATAGGGTTTTCAATGGCAGATTGATTGGGAGGGGGCTGCCAGGTCCTTCTCCCAAGGCTACACTATCTGGTGTTCCCAGGCGGTCTCTCATCCAAGTACTAACCAGGCCTGACCCTGCTTAGCTTCTGAGATCTGACAGGATCGGATGCCACAGGGCCATGGCTGCAGGCATATGGGAATGAGTGACTACAAAAGAAATGAAATTCCTGTAATTGGAAGAACTCCTGCAAAGACTGAATAAGTATCACATGATGAAGAGGGGATTCTTGCACTGGGAAGGAGGTTGGATTTACTGGGTAATGCCCATTTTCAATCTCCTACTGTAATTCTGCCTGCAGCTGTTCCACTGTGGCATCTGATCCTGTCAGATCTCAGAAGCTAAGCAGGGTCAGGCCTGGTTGGTACTTGGATGGGAGACCACCTGGGAACACCAGGTGCTGTAGGTGTGGGAGAAGGACCCTGCAACCTACTCCCAAAAAACAATCAGCCATTGAAAACCTTATGAACAGCAGAGAAACACTGACAATAGTTTTGTCTGTTATACATAGGGTTGCTATGAGTCGGATACTGACTTGACAACACCTAACAACAATAACAACAGGGCCCTTTCAATTCTAGTCTAAGAGTAGTAACTTCTAGGTACATTCTGGCCTTCTTGGATCAAGTCAGTTATCCCACTAAATAATAGTATATTATCTGAGATGAAATGAGAGTAAGTTCCAAACAGTATGATAAAGAGAACCACATATAAGTCTAATTTGTTGTTGTTGTTAGGTGCCGTCGAGTTGGTATCCGACTCATAGCGACCCTCATAGGGTTTTCAATGGCTGACTGTTTCGGGATTGCCTTGGGAGTGGATTGCCAGGCCCTTCTCCCATTTTTGCGGTGCTGGGAATTGAACTCGGGACCTCAGAGACTGCAGCACAGTGCTCTACCCACTGAGCTAAATCCCAGCCCTATAAGTCTAATAGGAAGTCAAAGAAGAAGAAATTTTATAAGGGCTGTAGAAATCAGGGAAAGACCCAGGGAGGGAGTGAGACTTGAATAAATCAATGTGTGTGGGAGAGAAGAGTGTGAGGGCTTTCAGGTACAGAGAGCAACAATGTGATTAGCTAAGGTCAAATGGCCCCATTATTTGTTGCAGCACAGACTAAAGGTCAAATCGAGGCAACAGGGGATTGATCATCTTGGCAAGACAAGAATTCCTTGCAACATAGAGTGAGAAAAATAGTTCCCAGAGCTAAGGGCAACTGTAATTGGGGACTCTACAGTGAAATCTTGGTGTCCGGTTCATCTGTTTTGTTTAGAAATCCTATATAATATTTTGTAGCTCTGAGACTCTGTTGGAGGCCCAGCTATTCTGGAATAAATCCAAGAGAGCTGACGGTTTTTCTCCTCTTTTCCTTTCTCAGTTGTTTCTCTCTGAGCTTTTATTCTATTTTCAATTGACATATAATTGTGAATATTTATGAAGTATATTGTGATGTTTTGATCTATGTATACATTGTAGAAAGATTCAATAATGCTAATGAACATATTCATCACTTTGTCGATTTATCATTTTTTTGTGTGCTGAGAATGTTGAAAATATATTTTAGAAATTTTGAAATACACAATACATTATTATTAACTGTGGTTACCACGCAGTGCAAAGATAGCTAGAACTGAATCCTCCAGTCTAACTGAAACTTCATAGCCTTTGAGAAACTTTTCTTTCCCTGTCCTTCCTCCTTCCTGAGCCTCTGATAACTACCTGGCTAATCTCTGCTTTTATGAGTTTAACTTTTTTCAGATTGCAAATATAAGTGAGATCATATACCATTTGCCTTTGCTTGTCTTATTTCACTTAGCATTATATTCTCCAGTTCTTCCTGTGTTGTTGCAAATGACAGAATTTCCTTTTTTTTAAAGGCTAGGTAATATTCCATTATTTATATATACCACCTGTCTTTGGCTGGGATTTAGCTCAGTTGGTAGAGCACTTCCCTGAAGTCTCTGAGGTCTCAAGTTCGATTTCCAGCATCACAAAAGTGGGAGAAGGATGTGGCAATCCACTCCCAAGGCAATCCCAAAACAGTCAGCCACTGAAAACCCTCTAAGGGTCGCTATGAGTTAGATAAGACCCGATGGCACCTAACAACAACAACAATAACAACCTGTCTTTATTCACTCATTTGTTACGGACATTTAAGTTGCTTTCATATCTTGGCTACTATGAATAATGCTAAAATGAATACAAGAGTGCATATCTCTCTTCAACATAATGATTTCAAACATTGATGAAAGAAATGAAGAAGACAAAAATGTTTATGAATTGGAAGAATTAATATTATTAAAATGTCCATAAAACCCAAATCTATCTACAGATTCAATACAATTCCTCTGAATATTCCAATGTCATTCTTCACAGAAACAGAAAAACAATCTTGACGTTTGTATGGAATCAGGAAAGAGTTCAATTAGACAAAGCAATATTAAGCAAAAGGAACAAAACTGAAAGAATCATAGCACTTGATTTCAAAATACTATATATTATAAAACTATTGTAATCACAAAAGCATGGTACTGGCCTTAGAACAGACACATCAATCGATAGACTAGGACAGAAAGTCAGAAACAAACCCAAATATTTACAGTCAATGGATTTTCCACAAAGGTGTCAACCACACACAATGGAGAAAGATAGTCTCTTCAATAAATAGTGTTCAGAAAATTATATATCTACATACAGAAGAATGGAATTGCACCATTATCCCACACTATATATAAACATTAACAT
The DNA here is from genome assembly GCA_007922755.1 of Pedetes capensis. Taxonomy (NCBI): domain Eukaryota; kingdom Metazoa; phylum Chordata; class Mammalia; order Rodentia; family Pedetidae; genus Pedetes; species Pedetes capensis. The sequence continues at coordinate 117,677 of VMDO01002424.1, read as the reverse complement.
AAAAGGAATTAAAACTTAAATGTAAGACCTGAAAATATAAAGCTAGTTGAAGAAAACATAAGAGAAAAGTCCCAGGTCATAGGTCTTGGCAACGATTTGTTGGACAGGACTTTAGAGGCACAGACAACAGAAACAAAAAATGGATAACTGGTGTGGTCTCAAAAGAAAAAACTCTGCATGGCAAGGGAAACAAGAGAGTGAAGAGACAACCCATGGATTGGGAGGAAATATTTGCAAACCAAATAACTGGTAAGGGGTAATATCCAAAATATACAAGGAATTTAACTCAGTAAGAAACAAATAACCTGATTAAAAATGAGCAAAAGATATGAACAGACATTTCACCAAAAAGCTTTACCTTAAATAATAGTAACAACACTGTATTTAGGGACCATAAGCTACCTGTCAGGTACCATGCTCGGCAATTCAAATGCATCATCTCATTAAATACAACAGTCTCATAAGGGGTTGGTTGTTGTTAGGTGCTGTGGATTTGAGTCTGACTCATAGCAACCCTCATAGGGTTTTCAATGGCTGATTGTTTTGGGATTGCTTCAAGAATGGATTGCCATGTCCTCCTCCTGTTTTTTTGCAGGGCTGGGGATGGAACCCTGGTCCTCAGAGACTGCAGAGCAGCACTCTACCAACTGAGCTAAACCCCAGTCCCCATGAGATGTTAATAACTTGTCATAGTTGGTAGGTAGAACAATCAAGATTCAAGTCCAGACTATCTAACTTCAAACTCTGTTTCTAACTGCCCACCAGCCTTCCTCCAAACGCTTTCAAAGCTTATTCATGGCAGCTGCAGTAACAAGAAAGGCACACTGTTGGTCTTAGCTGAATGTTTCTTCCTGCTTTAGTTTCCTCCTTAAGCCCAGGTCTATTTGACTAGAAAATGCATTTCTTCTCTCAACTCTCTGTAGTTCCCCCTCTTAAGCCTGATTGTTAAAATAAAATAAAATAAAATAAAAGTAGTTTCTGATCTCCCCCAAGTATCCACCCAGTGCACTAGTGCCTAGTATGTCCTCCTCTCCCAGGCTGTCAGTTTTCTCTTTGATTTCTGTTAGGGGGCTGTAAAGCTCCAGAGTGGCTACTGGGGCCCACACTCCAACACCCACCTGCATCACCCTAGCACCATGCTGACACACTTGGGATCCATGTTCAGAAGATGGGCCAGGACTAACTGCACCAAGGGAGAAGTAACCCCCGGCACCATCCAGCAGGGGCTGTTGCTGGGCTGGCCCGGCCCCTTGGGAAGTGCTGTGTTCCAGGATCACCTTTGTGGTCTGTCAGTACTTTGTGCACCCCTGGGGAGAATCTTCCAGCATAAAAGGGAAAGAAACCTGACTATGTGATTTCTTGCTACTTGGCCTAAATGTAACAAATTGTGAGAACGTTCTGTAATGTTCTAAGAAGGACTCTACTCTCACCTCTCCGGTGGGGAGGGGCCCCAAAACTTCACTCATCACTCTACACTTCACGCTTCCCCCAGACTTCCCGAGCTTGTGGAATCTGGGATGCATTGGAGGCCACGCCACAGCCTGCAGCATCACGCACTCCAAGCCACAAAGGTGTCTCCAGAGCCGCCCTCACTTCGCACCTGTGCTGAGAAGGCCAATCAGAGGAACCTGCCCTACCCCAGGGAGAGGCTCAGCCTGGGCCAGGAGACCCCAGTCAGGGGAAGGGAGGCTGACTTTGAGGCTGCGTGGGACCTTCCTGGAAAAAGAGCAGATCTGAATTGTGAACTCAGTGCTTGCCCGAAGGAAAACTGCACGTCCCCGAAGACAACAAAAAGAAAACTCAAGAAATTTTCAACCCCCAGTGAAAGCAGACAAGAAGCAACAAAAATGTGAAATGAAAACACCATTGTGTTTAAAACAACACTACAATTCCAAGAATACTTTGTGCTTATCATCATTGCACCAGCCTGCTCCAAGTGGCGTCTCCTCTAATCGTGGCTGGATCTGGTTTCTAATCTGAGGACTATGGCTTTCAGTCAGTGGAGTGGTTTTTATTTATTTATTTATTTTTCTTCTTTAAGTTTTGAGTTGCAAGAGAGTAAGATCTGGCCTTGTGGGTTAGTGTCAATTCCCCAGGGGCTTGCTGGGTCAAATAGCACATCCTCAGAATGTCAGCAGCCATGGACTCCAGGATCTGGCTTGTTTTTTCCAGCTTTTGCAGACGGGGGTGATAGCTTGTGAATGTAAGGAGCCTCTTTGGGCGGGAATCACACTTTATGTCAAGAAGAACAGGGGAAGGGAAGGTATTTGTTACTTGGCCCAGCAAGAACCCAAGCAGGTCAGTGAAAAACCAGCCACACGCACTGAAGGAGGGGGGACTGTGGATTTGGGACTGGACTGGCTTTGCCTGAAGGATTTGAGATGCTCCCATCCTTAGGAGGAGTAGCTCAGCAGGGTTCCGAGAGACTTCTTTCCCTCTCAGCTAATTTGATTTTTATACCCATCTCTCCTTTACCCTGTCTTTGAGTACCCCACTTCAGGATGTGTTACTTCTGTAACGCCTTCTCCAATGCATCGGGTGGGTGTGTCTAATTTTAAAGCCTTTAAAAATGATACAAATAAAACAAAACACAAGTACAGAAAACCAAACAAGTGCAGAGTTTGGTGGAACATAAAAACAATCCGTGTGCATGCCACAGTGTTGGTGAGTGTTTCCTTCTTTTACACATAGGGTTGCTATGAGTCAGATCTGACTGGACAGCACCTAACAACAACAGCAGCCATTTTAAGCATCACCAAGATTAACAAACAAAACTTCATCAGCCAGAGCAGAAGCCCTCCATGTGCCATGTTGCAGTTACAATTGCCTCTCTCCCAGTAAAACTAACTGCTATTGTGACCTCTGTAGAAATCACTTTATTTTATTTTATTTCATTTCATTTCGTTTTTTGTGGTTTTACCATCCAAGTGACATCCCTAAAGAGTACAGTTCAGTTTTGTCCATTCTTACATCTTTAAACCTACAATTTTCCCCTCCATTTTTTCCCTTATCTGTTGAAGAACCCAGGACATTGGATTTATGTATTTTTTGCCATCCTATGTCACTGATTAGCCTGCAGCTGTAAAAATGTGGCTTCTGATCCTGTCAGATCTTGGAAGCTAAGCAGGGTCAGGCCTGGTTAGTACTTGGATGGGAGACCATCTACAGATACTATAGGCTTGGGAGAAGGACCCGGCAACCCACTCCCAAAAATCAATCAGCCATTGAAAATCCTATGAATAGCAGAGAAGCAATAGTGTTTCATCTGTTGTACATAGGGTCACTATGAGTTGGACACCAACTGGATAGCACCTAACAATAACAATATGTCACTGATTGGGTACTCCTAATGTCTCAACACGCTGGGATTTGGCTCAGTTGGTAGAGCGCTGCGCTGCAGTCTCTGAGGTCCTGAGTTCAATTCCCAGCACCACAAAAATGGGAGAAGGGCCTGGCAATCCACTCCCAAGGCAATCCACTCCCAAGGCAATCCCGAAACAGTCAGTCATTGAAAACCCTATGAGGGTCGCTATGAGTCGGATACCGACTCAATGGCACCTAACAACAACAACAATGTCTCAACATTTTCTTCTGTTCTCCATATTTCTTGCAAACTGGCAGCTAGATTTGGAGGTTTGATGAGATTCAGGGTTTAACCCGTTGGCAAGAATACAGGTAGTACATCAGGAAGAGAATAATACCTGGTTGTCTTTCTTGTGCTAATGGCAGATGCCGATACTCTGTGCCTGATCTGGTAATGTGTTTTGGCTGCAGAATATGATAATTATATTATCTCTTTTTCATTTATTAGTTGAGATATTTATATTAAAAGGGACTTCTCATCTAGGATTTTATTAATGTATTGTAGTTCAGCTTGTTGTTGTTGTTAGGAGCCGTCTAGTCATATCTGACTCATAGTGACTCATAGGGTTTTCAATGGCTGATTGTTTCAGGATTTCCTCGGGAGTGGATTGCCACATCCTTCTCCCATTTTTGTGCTGCTGGGAATTGAACCTGGAACCTCAGAGATTACAGAACAGCAGTCTACCAACTGAGCTAAATCCCAGCCCACTCAATTCAGGTAGGCAAAGTAAATGCTTGCTCTTCCTTTTATTTGTTTCCAAAGTAATGAATGGTTCTCATCCTCCAAAATTTAGTTTATATTAATTATAAATATTCATGTAATTGCACACATGTTCAACATATTTGATTTTTTTTCAGGCCATCATAATCATTATCTTTATGCAGTTCAGTGTGTGTCATCTTTGGCCAATGAGAGCCTCTTCCACTGGCATTTGAATCCTTTTGACATGCTCTTAGTCTTCTTTGGTAGCTTCCTTGCTATCAGAGATGGCAAGTATTCTAGGCTCATCATGTATATTTCCCGTCCCACATTAGGAATCTGCCATTTCTTTAAGAATTAGCCTTTGGTTTCCTTGAATGGGAAATGGAATTTCAAAGGTACAATCTAAAGGTTTATTATTACTGTGCTAGTCATTGTTTCTAAGGCTTTCCCATGGACTATGAACTATGAAATATCTATACATTTTTAAAGATAATATGCCTTATGAATTCATTTTCATACTCCCAATACAAATTTTCTACTATAGGTTTTTGTAAACACAACATGCTCAGAACAATACTACTAATACTGCACCACCAATATGATTACTAATAGTTATATCTTTTCAGTTGCTCTCTGAATTTATCTCTATTTTTGTAATTTAAAAATATGTTTAATAGACTTCATTTTTAGAGCAGTTGTAGGTTTGCATCAAAATCAAGTAGAAGGTATGAGATTTCTGATATAATTGTTCCATCACCAACTACATTGCTTTCCTCATGACCAGCAGTCTGTATCAGGATAGAACATTTATTGCAATCCAAGAGCCCACATTGAGACACCATTATCTCTCATGGTCTATAGTTTGAATTACGGTTCACTCTTGGCTCAGTACATTCTATGGGTTTTGACAAATGTATAGTGATATGTACCTAACATTATAATATCATACAGAATAGTTACACTGCCGTAAAATATTCTTGCTGCACAGAGTCATTCTTCCTTCTCTCCAACCTCTGGTAACCACTGATTATTTTACTCTATCCATAATTTTGCCTATATGAGAATGTTAGATTCAAAATATAATATATAGGTTTTTCATACTGGCTTCCTTTGATTAGTAACATGGATTTAAGTTTCCTTCATGTGTTTTCATGGTTTGATAGCTTATTTCTTTTTAGTGCTGCATAATATTCCATTGTCTGGATATACTACAGATTATTTTTCCATTCACTTATTGAAAGATATCTTGGTTTCTTCCAAGTTTTGGCAAGTTTGACTAAAGCTGCGATAAATATCTCTATGGAGGTTTTTGTGTGGACATGCCTTCAACTCTTAGGGGTAACAAAGTACAATTGCTACATTTAGTTTTGTAAGACATTGCCAAACTGTTTTCCAAAATGGCTGTACCATTTTGAATTCCCACTAGCAATAAAATCAGAGGTGGTATCCTCCACATCCTCACCAGTGTTTGATGTTGTCAGTGTTTTGGATTTTGACCATACTAATTGGTGTGGGCCTGCAGCCATAGTGCTGTGGCATCCAATCCCATCAGATCTCAGAAGCTAAGCAGGGTCAGGCCTGGTTAGTACTTGGATGGGAGACCTCCTGGGAATACCAGATACTGTAGGCTTGGGAGAAGGACCCAGCAACCTGCTCCCCAAAAATCAATCTGCCACTGAAAACCCTATGGATAGCAGAGAAGCACTGACAATAGCATTTTGCCTGTTTTAGGGTGGCTGTGAGTTGGATACTGACTCGACAGTACCTAACAATAACAATGACAACAATTGGTGTGGAGTAGTATTTCTCTAATGTTTTAACTCCTGATTCTTTAATGACATATGATGTCAAATAGCTTTTCATGTGCTTAGTTGCCATCTGTAGAATGTTGTTGGTGAAGCATCTTTCACCCATTTTCTAACCATATTTTGATTTTCCCTCCTTCTGGTTATGTGCCATGCTTAGAATCAGTGTGGCAAGTAGGCTACTCACCCAGTGTGAGCCTAAGCTGTACCCACCATTGACTTTGGCTGTTTGATTAATTGGTAGTACAGTTGACTAGAAAACTATTTGTATGTTTCTTGGGAGTGAATCCAACAGCGGCAATTCTAAGAGCAGTAAAATATATATTATTCCTATCTACCTCATGTCTGATTTTTATACAGCACTAGAAGCTGTGTTTAGTAGTAAGGACAGGCCATATTAAGATGCAGTGACAAGTAAGCATCAAACCTTAGTGGCTTATAACTTGATATTTATGTTTTGCTCACTCCACATGTCCATTGAAGGCACCAACCTGGTGATTTCTACTGTCTTTGCCACACTCTTATCAGACACTGTGGGCACAGTGGTGATGATGACCAGGCCTGCTCTGAGACCAAAGAGCCCAGCAGGAAATGGCAGCACCCAATGAGGTTTGAAGTGCTGTGCAGCAGGAGACTTTAGGTATTAGAGGGAAGGGAAGACTAGTTCCTATCCAAGACTCACATGCTTACGACATGTTCCATATTTCTTACATTGCTCCCTATGCTGGGGTTTAGCTCAGTTGGTAGAGTGCTGCTGCATACTTTCTGAGGACCTTGGTTTGATCTCCAACAGAGCAAAAATGGGAGAAGGCTGTGGCAGCCCACTCCCAGAACAATCAGCCATTGAAAACCCAATGAGGGTTTCCATGAGTTGGACCTGACTCAACAGCACCTAACAACAACAAGAAGAAGAATGTGAAGAAACTGTTACCAGAAGCTTTGATAGTTTTCAAACTTGGACTGTGAAGGACAAAGCCATAGAAATGACTCTGACGTGGTCTGGCTCTGTAAATACCTGTGCTGCTGAGACTCAGAACTTTGCATTTGGAAACAACATGTATTATTGACAAGTGGAGAAACAAGCAAGATAGAAAGTTATATGTGCAGCATGAACATATCAACACCAAACAACTAGAATAAAAACTAAATACAGAAAAAAGGGAAGAATATGTAATCAAATGGACATGGTGGTCACTTTTATTGACAGTATGAAGTGAAATTTCTTTTCCTTCTACTTTCTGTATTTTCCATATTGAAACTTAGCACAGAATGATTTATATAACACACGACATGTGAATACCACCCCATAAGACTATTCCTGGGGCACACAGCTCATCTAAAACACATGTAATAGGTTTCCTATGGTGAGAGCCACACTGTCATTAGTTCTGGGCTGGCATAGAGTAGGTGCTCAATAAATATTTGTTGAATGAATGAATGAGTACATATCTCTGTGTGTATGACTTGGCTCACAAATAACCAAAAGCCTAGTATAGGTGAGGAGTTTTTAATGGAGTGTTACTGAAAAAGAAAAGCCCATATTCTCGGCTCTTGGCCCAGCATCTGTTGTTACTGGCCTCAGTGCATCCTTATGGGAGAAAGGTCTGCCCTGGGGAGAGATGGTTATCTCTTTTAGTAAGCAGTGAGAACCCCATGTGCTGCCATTTGGTCCTCCTGATACCCAGGGATAGCCCTAGCTAGAGAAGTTCCTGTCCTTATGGAGTCCTCCAGGATGGGAACTGGAGAAAAAATTTATCAGATGTATTTACTTTCTAAAAACCCCACCAGACAAGTTAAATGATTGAAAAAGGTCATCCAGTATTGTCTTGGCTGGGCTGAGAAAACAACCCAATAGCTCATATTCCTTTTAATAGAGATTAGCAATTTTAATGTCTCCTTTCACTTTGTTTCTTGGAGGAGGGAAAAAGGAGGTGGTTTAGGGAAGAAGGAAGAGTTATGCCCATTTGTCCACTTAATTTGGAAAGTCTGAATTAGAGTAGCATGTTAAAGGGGAAGAAGCTGATTATCTCTGTTGAGATATCTAATGGAAATTGGAAACAGAAACCAAGAACTGGGCTGGCAGGCTGTGTGCAGTTTTTTAAGGTGAGTAGGATATTGGATTTTCTGAATTAGTGTGACTCTACACTTTTGCAAATTCTGCAGAAAAGACTATCATATAAAGCACTGACCATTTTTCATGCCCCCTGATATCTTTTCTGGTGACTAGGCCAGCATCCTTTTAAAAGAGCTAGAAAAGGGAAAATATTGAAAATACAGTCTCAAGAAAGCCTCTATCTCAGCCCCACCAGTACGCCAATATCTGAAGCACCTGGTAATATGAAATATGGTTCAAAAAATGGTAGCAAGCACTTAAGTTTTATGTCTAGAATGCATGTTCCATGACAGCAGGAACCTTGCAGCTGGAATAGTGCCTAGACATAGGGGGTTTTCTGTCTTTACTGTTGACTGAATATGAATTGTTCTCTGTGGTCCTGAGGATCCAAGAGCTGGAGCTCAAGTCCCCACTAAGATAAGGGAAATAGGTGATGACTGTCATTTTCTTTTAGAGCCTCAGACCCTGCCATCAGGGGACTTGCTTTATTGTGGTGGAACAAGGACTGACATGGAGTCTGAGTGCACCAAGTCAGCAACAAGAGGACATGGATTCCATTGGCTTTGTCTAAGGAAGACCAAGAAAAACAGTATCTGGGGTGGATACTGGGATGGACAGTTAGAGTAAATCACAGCTGCGACAAGGAGCTACCAGACATTCTAATTCCAATGATGACAATAAGATAGAAACCAGAGCAGCCAGTTAGGCATGGAGGACAAGAATTGGAAATAATAAATAGTTCAGATTATGGAATAGCTTTGTATGTTCTGGATTTCCATGTGGGGACTTTATTGGTACCATGTGGCTTCTGTGCTCACCTGGTAGTTGTTGTTGTTAGGTACTGTCAAGTCAGTGTCTGACTCATAGCGATCCTATGTACAAGAGGTGAAACACTATTGTGCTTCTCTGCTATTTGCAGGATTCTCAATGACTGATTGTTTTTTGGGAGTGAGCACAAAACCATCCTAGGTAGAATAAGATCTGTATTACCATTCAGGAAGGAGGCTCTCTCCAGCCCTTTCCATTTTCAGACTTCCCAGGTATATGGTATCTAATACATGGGAAAAGAAATACTCTTCTGCTTTGGGGAGAATAGATACCTATTAGAAAATTCTACTTAATAGCCTTTGGAAGGAGTTTTATACTTGACTTTGGTAATAAGAGCCTTTGGAGATCTTGTTTAGAAGAAAGACAACTGTTTTTCTGCTGTGAAGGCTTAATCCTTGTCCCTGTATCTTGCACTGATTTCTTCTAGTAACTCTTATTGGAGAAAATATGGTTCCTGGGACAAAGAACTCCTAGAAATGAAAACATCTTTAATGTTTGCTGAAACTAGTGAGTGGAAGCCAAGGTCAAACTAGATTCCAGGAGCTTCAGGTACCTTCAGATCACCTGGAAGCAGAGCTGTAGTCAGGTTGCTATTCTCAAACTCATGGGGCCAGTAGACTAGTGCTTCTAAATGCATGACCCTAAGTGGGGTTTCAGGCATGCTCCCATGTGATGACTGGTCTTGTTCCTCTTTCCTGCCTCAATTCAAGACCTCCCACCCAGTAGTGAGATTATACCAGGTTTATTCCCAGGGACATACACATACCTCAAGTAGCCTTTTCATTTCAGTTGGTCTCTCTGAACAGTTGACAGTTTGAGAACCACAGCTATGCTGACTTTATCAGAATCCTTTGGCAAGATTTTAACAATTACAGATCCCTGGGTCTTTCTGTGGAGATTATCATTCTGTACCTACAGGTGGAAGTCTTGGAACACCCATTTTTAGAAAATGTTCTGATGTAAAGCCAGTTTGGAAACAATGGGGTGGTATCTCTGTTGGCACTTGGATATTTGCCTGGGAAAGCTGGAGTCAGGCACTCTCAGCCCTGACACCATATTGGTGAGGCATCAAGGACCTCAAAACCTTAGGAATGGTTTCATAGGAATTTTTAGATGGGCCACAAATCATCCTTAAGCAATCTGTTTCCTTTCCCCAGGGCACTTTCTTTATACTGTTTAGCCTTTCAAGGCAGCTCCAAGCAGAAGCCCTTTTGATCCCATGGAACTGCTCTCAAGGAGAGAAATCTCTTCTGCACAAAAGAGATATTTTTATTCCTTTATTCTGTTACCCAAATCTACCTCCCCATCTTCCTCTCAGGATCATAGCCCCATTGTACTACCTTTCTGTGACTTGTACATGCTAGAACTTCTCTTTGAAGGCCAAAGGGTTGGGGGACGTGGTGTTAAAATTATAAAATTATGGCTTTCAAGCATTTTTATTCTTGATTGCTATAAAAATATATTTTACATTATGATGCATTATTACACATACACACCTTTAAAAAGTTTCACACAATATTACTTGCTCTTACTATTCATGATAAACTCTATTTTTCAATCTATATTTTCAATTTAATAAAAAAACTTGTGGCCTAGGCATATAAAATTATTTTTATGACCCGCTAAGGGGGCTCAACCCATTATTTGAAAAATATTGCTATAAGGATCCCAGACTGAGCTGTGCCTCAAGTATGGGTGTGGGGAGAATAAACAGCTGCAAAGAATTCAAGCTATTTACAAGACATTAGCTTAGTTATCTGCCAATACTACCATGGGATTATTATGCTGATTCAATGAGTAGTTGTTATAGCACAGAGGGACTACCTCATAGATCCCATCTGGACACTGCTGGTGTGGACACCTTGGCTAGGATCTGTAGCTGAATATTTTGAAGGAAGAAGCACAGGCCATACTACAGGCATTAGAGGAACTTAATTTTTTTTTACAAAAAATAGGCATAAACATTTTTTAAATGCTACAGAGAATGAAAAATTAATTTTAAAAATAATATATACTCAGCATGACATATTACATCAAAACACATGTACACACATATACATATGACATATATATAGTCAATATTCTTCCCAACCTGATTTCCAATCCTATATTTTCTGAAGCAACTAACAAAATAAAAACAAAGAAAGAAACAAATACTTATTTATCCTTCCAAATCCTTCTCTAGTTTCATATGATTATATATAAGCATAGACTCCTTCCTACATAGAACCATTCTTTTCTTTTTAAAGTCAATGGTCTTATACTGCCCCAGTTAATCAAATTATTATATTCTACTATATCACAGACATCTATGGCCGTAGCCCTCTGGCATCTAATCCCATCAGATCTCAGAAGCTAAGCGGGGTGGCCCTGGTTATTACTTTGATAGGAGACCACCTGGGAACACTGAGTGCTGTAAGCTTGGGAGAAGGACCTGTAAACCCACTCCAGAAACAATCAGCCATTGAAAACACTATGAATAGTACAAAAACACTGACAAAGCCAGGAGCGGTGGTGCACACCTGTAATCCCAGCAGTTTGAGAGGCGCAAGCAGGATGATTGCAAGTTTGAGACCAGAGTAAATTAGCAAGACCCTGTCTCAAAAAGTAAAAAAAATGGGCTGGGGGTGCAGCTCAGTGGTCCAGCACTTGCAAAGCATGAAGGTGTGAGGCCCTGGGTTCAACCCCCAGTACCAAGAAAAAAAGAAGAAAAAAGAAAAGAAAAATACTGATATAATAGTGCCGGACATGGCACAGTGTTGGGGAGTGTTTCATTCTGTTGTATATAGGGTCACTATGAATTAGACCCGACTCAATGGCACCTAACAACAGTAACAGTATCACAGACATGCTGGAAACCACAGGTAGATATATTGCACTGCTTTTATTCTTTCATGTTGTTGTTGTTGTTAGGTGCCATCGAGTCGGTATCCGACTCATAGCAACCCTCATAGGGTTTTCAATGGCTGTTTCGCGATTGCCTTGGGAGTGGATTGCCAGGCCCTTCTCTTACTCTTTCATAATATTCCATTACACTATATAGTATTGGGCTGGGATTTAGCTCAATTGGTAGAGCGCTGCGCTGTAGTCTCTGAGGTCCTGAGTTCAATTCCCAGCACTGCAAAAATGGGAGAAGGACCTGGCAATCCACTCCCAAGGCAATCCCGAAACAATCAGCCATTGAAAACCCTATGAGGGTCGTTATGAGTCCGATAATGACTCAACAGCACCTAACAACAACTATATAGTATTATATAATATAGTATAGTATAGTATTATATATTATAGTATTCAACAGTCTTCTCAAATCATGAACTATCCTTATGCTATTTTTTGTCTTGATTTGTTTTGCTTTTACAATTACAAACAGTGCAGCAAATGTCTTTGGGTATATATATTCTTACATTAGGTTAATGCTTCCCAAAAGAAGGCATGCAGAGTTAAAAGAGCAGATGGGCACTTAATTTTTAGTAAGAAGCACTAAGAAATCTTTGTTAAGAGTCTGTATTGATTTCATAGAACCATGCCAGTGGAATATACTCTGATATGATACATTTCTTTGAAAAATTATTTGAAAGTAACCAGAAGTAAAGAATAATGATCAAGATCACATACATGAGAGTAGTCATATAAACCTCATCTTGGTCCTTGGTTCTGCCACTTATTAGCTATGTGCCCCTGGGCAAGTTCCATAATCTCTCATAGTTTCAGTTTCCACAAGAGCAAAATGGGGAGAAAAATGGGATCTACCTAGCATGAGGGACATCATGAGAATCAAGAGAGAAAAATAAAGTATTGGGCAGGGTGCATCATATACAACCGCGGTCTCACAGTTGTCTGCTTCACATGAATCCCATGTGTTGGTTCAGACAGAGGATGTATTTTTATCTGAGTTAGATTTGAGAATGTGTGGGCAGGAACCTCATATTAAGCTTTAGTATTGTGCCACAATGTTCTTGTGAAATTGCTCGGGTAGACCAGCCAGCCCTCAGCACGCTGAGACTGTCACTCTTGGGTTCAAGGTAAGACACAGACTTGCGGAGTCCATGATGGAACCTCAGAAGTTAGTCTTGGAAGAGGACCATGTCCTCATTTATAATTAAATATTCCCATCATATTATATACAAATATATGTTTATATGACAGTCACCTATTTGTAATCACAGGAGTTACACTTTCCTGACTCCTTGATAGAGTTGGGTCAAGTTGGTTTGAGATGAGATTTAAGTTACAGAGGGCTTAAGGGTAGATGAACTGCTTCAGTGTCTTCAGATTAGTTAAATGAGGAGGATATTTTCTCCATAGGGACTGGATGAGAGTTCTACTCAAAAAACTTTGGAACCATCAATAATATTAATTATAGTAATAATGTTAGCTAGCCTACCTATAGCACTTACTATGTGTTCTAGGAATTTTTACACACAGCAACCCAATGTTATAGCAGATAATGGGCTAGACACTATAATCTCCATCTTGAAGATGAGGAAGCAAAGGCAATAAAAGGTGAAATTGTTTTCCCATGGTCCCACAGCTAGTAAAGTAATTAAAGCATAAGCCAGATGCTGTGAAAGTCTAAGGCAGCAACATTAGAACCATCTCTCTTGGATCCAGCTGCTTTTGGTGGATGGATGGTGGGGTGAAGCATCTTTTAAGGACTCACCAGAGTCATAAAAAGAGGGAAGTGGTGATTATTCTTTGGTCTTTGCAGTTGTGGAGATAATTGTGCAGCAGACTCTGTGCACACTGACTAACAAGTGAGCATCCCTAAGGCATAGCACCTGGACTTACAATTGCCCAAGAAGGGAGACATATTAGAGAGGAGGCAATATACTCAATGTTAGGAGGACCCCTGGGAATCCTGTGGGTGTTTGCTGTGTAGTTCTAGACTGGCTGGCTCAGTGATGACTAAAGGAAGTGTCCGCTCATGGCCTGCTCATTGTTGGCCAGTTTATGTTATTTGGGACCTAATAAGTTTGAAGCTTCTCTAGGGAGGGTCCCGATACCTTGCATTGAATTTAGGAAATTCCCTTTTCTACCTGCTGAGGTCAGGAAACCTCAGCACCCATGATAAAACACAGTGGCTCAATTTGCAGCATTGCCTGTCCTTGCTGCATTCCCCAAACTTATAGCACATCAGCCGTAAAGCAGAGAAAGTTAAAAACAAAATCCTGTTCACAAGCCTGCACTTGATGATATAGCCTGCAGAAGAGAAATACCCAGGGAAGTGCCCGTGGCTAGGGGCCCTTACCCACCTCCCCTAGACATGGGGTAGAATTTCCAGCCGTCTGACAGACTTTGAGGTCTGGCCTCTAATCCTGGTGCTCACTAGGTGACAGCTGTTGGGGGTGGGGTGAGAACAGCCCTCTCCCCATCCCCGCTGCCCACACCTACCTCTCTGGACCTGTAACCAGGCCTCCTCAGTTCCCAGCTTGGCTTGGCAGTGCTGCTCTGTGCGACAGTCTCCAAGAAGTCTCTATGCCTCCCTGGCTCCTGAGGCACCCGAAAGGGCAGGCTGGATAGGGCTCAGGAACACAGAGCAGCTCTGGGGAGAAGGCCGCTGCATGGCTTTTGGGCGGACAGACCTGGAATGAGTTGGCAGGCCTTCGCCCAGTCCTGAGGGACAGGTACCCACATCAGGAAACCACGAGCCTCACTGGCCCCATTTTTGGCAGTCTGAACTGAGAGGCTAAGAAGGGAGAGGAGAATGTAGAATTCCACCCTGCCGCAAAGGCAGGCCTGTGGGTGGTGGGCAGCGGAGGTGGGTGGACTTGAAGGACCAGGTGGAAGGAGGACAGGCAGGACCATCGCGTGGCCCTGGCATGGTCTGCTGTATGGGGTTTGCCTCTGTGGACGTTCATCCCGCAGCTCTTCACACACGTGTGAGGGGCACCCTGATTTGGTGGAAAATGGATGGAGGAAAATATGTTTTTCTTCAGTGGTAATTTCCTGCCATGACATTGCTTAGGACCTCCCCTGCCCTCTCCCCACCTCCTTTCCTCAGGCCGTTGCCAGGGAGGAAAATCCTTCATCCACACCTGGAATCGCAGACCAGACGAAAACACTCACACCAGTCACCCGACTGTGCACACAGTCCCGGCTTCCAGAGCAGACACACGAGATGGTTTTCTTGGCTATACCTGCAATGGCGGTGTCAGGGAGGGTGGCCCTCTCCATGACCCACGACACTCTCTGGTGCCTTCTACTTGTCACCTCATTGGGCCCTTGGCCCATCTACCACCACCTCCCCTGTGAATGGGGCAGAATTAGGAAAGGTGGAGGGTTTCTGAAAATGATTCTGCCCCCAAAGTGAGGAAAGGGAAGAGAAGCTTTCTGAATATTGGATTAACACTGGCTCCAAGGATATTGATATTCCCATAAGAAAGCCAATAGCCTGCCCGCTACTTTAGATCCCATGAATATTTCATTGGTTGACTTAAGCCCTGAGATTTTAAAACACACACACACAGACACATACACACAGACACACACACACAGACAGACACACACACACAGAGCACATTTTTAGCAACAAGGCCATCATGCCATCCTCCTGTGACTAAGTTTCAGAAATGGCTCTGGGGTGATGCCATATGGTAGCTCTGAGACAGTCATGCATCCCTCCACCTCACAGGGATCTAAAATTAAATCTAACTGGGGACAACTAGTGTGGCCAGTACAAGGTTTCCAGAAGACAAACATGGTTAAAAATGCACTTGTGACTCACTGATTTCCCTAGCTGCCCAGTGCTGGACCGACCTGTTGTCCAATTAGCTTATTGTGTGCAGATGAGTTAAGGAAGGGGAAAATCAGTTTTAATTATAGCATTCAGGGGTAAAAGGAAAATTGAGGCTATGACTTACATTACTTGGATCCTAGACAAGAATTGTTGCTCTTATGGGGGTATATCTTTGTTGTATTTAGGTGCCCTTGAGTCAGGTGCGACTCATAGCGACCCCGTGTATGACACTTTCTGGCACTGCAATGCCCTGCACTATTGTCAGTGCTTCTCGGCTATTCATAGAGTTTTCAATGGCAGATTGTGTTTTGGGACTGGGCTGCCAGGTTCTTCTCCCAAGCCTACAGCACCTGGTGTTCCCAGGCGGTCTCCCATCCAAGTACTAACCAGGCCTGACCCTGCTTAGCTTCCAAGATCTGACGGGATTGGATGCCAGTGTGGTACCACTGCAGGCGGACATATCTTTAGATTTCCTAGTTAATATTAAAGGATTTTTACTACACAATGCTACACCAATCTGATGATTTGAGATTCTCTTTTCTTCACTATGAGCTTCTCATGTCACAGGGGAAAAGAGAGCAGCCATTCAACACAATCCAAGAAAATCTTCCAGTCATATCAAAACCAATTAGTCTGAATCCTTCTCTTCCCTAAGCGGAATGATGCAGTTTGTAGGTGATACATATAAGTGCCAATCATAATAAATGCTGCGACATTTATCAGGAGAGGCTTGATGTACTGGAAGGAACTGTTCCTCAGAGTTGAAAGGCCTGGCATATAGAGTCAGCCTGGTTATGGAGGCTTGGTAAGTCACTTACCCCACCAGTTGTTTTATATTTTATAGTCACTAATTGAATGCTACTATTTTGCTCACAATTCTTGGTTGTAAGTGAAGAACATTAAATTCTAATCAGCATGAACAAGAAAAAAAAAGTTGTCTCACATAGCTAAAGAACTCAGGGGCAGATTCAGGCTCAACTAGATCCAAGGGTTCATGCAAATGTCATAGGAATTTGTTTTTTTCTGCCTCTGCTTTCTCTTTGTTAGCCCATTCTCACGCATACTCTGTCATTTTGGTGGTAAGATGACTACTAACATCTTCAGACCTTTAGCCCATCTCAGCTTTATGTCCACAGGGAGAAAGCCTTCCTATTTGCCAGAAGCTCTAGTAAAATGCTTTGATGTGAATCTCCTTGGGCCAGTATGGGTTATATGATCATCCTTGAATATATCACAGTAACTGAGGGGTGTGGCGTTCTGGCTGGGTTTGAGTCTTATGCTCTGCTCAGTAGGTGAATCTGCTCAAAACATATGTAATAAGAGAGGAGGATGGGTGGCATCTTAAAAAAACAAAAACAAAAACAACAACCCAGAGTATCCATATTCTGAATTGTGAGGAAGATACTGGAGAGGTAAAGTTGACCTTTTCAAGGTTACCAAATGTCTTCCATATTGCTGAAATACACAGTCAACTCTTGCTCCTCCTCTTCCGTGATAATCAGTGCCACTTGACACAGGGGATCATGCCTGCCATCTTGCAATGTTTACTTCCTGTGGATTTAGGTCTTGCTACTCCTCTGCATCTTTGTCCTTCATTCATTGCTCCTTTGTTACTGTCCCTGAATGTATCAATCAGCACCCAATCAGAAACCACACCAGTGATTTGAAGAGAAAAATTAAACAGCAAAATAGTTTTATGCTAGTGTATTGTTCTTACCAGAACACTTATACAACAGTAAAAAGTGGTTACCAGAAGAGGTAAAAGAGTACTGTAAAAGATAAATGCAGCTGAGGTTTAGCTCAGTTGGTAGAGTGCTGCTCTGCACTCTCTGAGGACCCGGGTTCAATCCTCAGCTCTGCACAAATGGGAGAAAGATGTGGAAATCTACTCCCAAAGCAATACTGAAACAATCAGCCAATGAAAACCAAACCCCTCTCTGGGTTACAATGAGTTGGACTTAACTTAATGGCACCTGACAACAACAGCAACAACAAAAGATAAATAGTAAATGTGCAAGCTGCTACTACTTTTCTGGCTGAAGGACATGAACAATGAAGGGGCCCTTCTTCATCCCCAGCTAAGGTTCAGACTGCTTTGAAGGTGCCCTGGATGCCACAGGAAAGTGGAGCCTTCTGGCAGTGCAGAAACCTGACATATGGCATGGCCATAAACTGGAAGAGTGTGGGCTGTGGCTGGTCCATGAGGGTTGCTGAGCTGACAGCTTGCCATCCTCTGAGCAATGTTCTCAATAAGTGGCACCAAATCAACCTCACCTCTCAGTAACTTGCAACTCTACTCTCATGGCTGCTGGGGCCCAAACTTTGGAGTCGGCTTCTCTTTTTTCATACTCCATCCTTAACCTGGCAGTGTGTTTCGTTGGCTCTACTTATAGAGTGTATCCAGGAATGGACCACTGCCATGCTCTGTCCTTGGTCCAAGTCACTGTTATCTCTCACCTGGATGATGGCATTGCTTCCTAGATGGTCTCCACACTTTGATTTTTTGGTCTCAATACTTTAAATGTTTCACTCCTCCCTCTTCTGTGTGTTTAGTTTCCAAGGAGATGTTGGATGAAATTCTTGTCTTTATTTCTCTGTACATATGTGCTTTCCTACCACCCCCAGTTTCTTTCAGGATTTTTCTTTGTCTTTGATTTTCTGTGGTTTGAAAATGATAGGCCAAGCTGTAGTTTTTCTGGCATTTATCCTGCTTGATGTTTTCTAACCTTCCTGGATCTGTGGTTTGGGATTTGACAATCACTTGAGAAGATTCCCAGTCATTGTTCTCTCAAATATTTCTCTTGTTCTTTTCTCTTTTTCTTCTTTGTCTGATATTCCCCTTATGTGACATTTTTACATGACAACTTTTGTACTTGTCTCATGGTTCTTAGATATTCTGGTCATTTTTTTGAGTGTCCTTTTTTTCTTCCTTTTCTTCCTCCCCTTCCTCCTCTTCCTCTTTTTCCTCCACTTCCCCCTTCTCCTCCTCCTCCTTCTTTTTCTTCTTCTTCCTATTTGTTCCTCAGTTTCAGAGGTTGCTTTTGAGAAATACTCAGCATTACTGATTCTTTCCTCAGCAGTATCCAGGCTACTAGTAAGCCCACCAATTACATTCTTCATTTCTGTAATAGGATTTTTTATCGCTAGCATTTATTTTGGATTCTTTCTTGGAAAAGGTATATAGTTTTTATTGATGTTCATCTTTATGTGCTTGAAACTTCCGAGACTATAAATGAAAATTCAAAGATGATGACTTGAGGACTTTTATATAAAGGGTGATAAATTTTTGAGAAATGACTGGACAACAAAGAAGGCTGGAGATTTTAAGCTGATAAACTTAGGAAGGTGAGTAGGAAATATGTATGTGGGGGAAACTAATGGAAGACAAAGGTTATTTTAATAAGATATATTTATGCAGACTAATTTCTGTGTCACTCCCTTTGACAAGGTGTCCAACTCTAGCAGCATTCAGGAAGTCTGCAGCTTCCAAGTCTCTAATGTTTTCCCCTGAGGCCTCTTTATTACTAAACAGTCTAGACTCTAGAAAGGGCTGATGACCATGCTACTGTCTCTTCTGGAGTTCATTTTCACCTCGGCAACTGTGGCCAGGTAGTTGGACTCTAACTGAGAAGTAAATTGGTGAATTTCTATAGCAAAATTCTGAAACATGTTTAGAAATCTAATTATGAGAAGTCCTAGAAATGCTAAATATCCTAAAAATGTTTATTATTATTATAAATTTTCATTATTTTTTTCCCAATGCCTGTAACTCTAGGTTTGGTGAAAAGCACACAGACACATAAAGAAGTGAGCAAAAAGTAGCCAAGTGGTGGCCAGGGCTGGGGTCAACAGTCACAAAATAAACATGGCCTATTCCACACTCTAGTAGCCAGGCCTGGAGAGATGATTAGGCTGGGTTCCTTCCCTAAGACTTCATTGTTTTGACTCTAATAAGCATTTATTGAGTGTGAGTATGTGCAAAGGGCTTGTACTGGGACCTAGTCGGGTAAGGGTTGGGGCCAAAAAGAAATAAAATATTGTTCCTGCTCCCAAAGGGGTTTGGAACCAGGTAGGGGTCAGATGTGTGTAAATAATACACAAGAAGTGATAAAGGAGACATAGAAGGGGAAAAAGCTAATTGGGTCAAGAATGGTAGTATATAGATTTCAAACTGAAATAGTGGATTAAGACTTCACTTCTAAATTTAACAGATATGGGAACCTTATCTGTGATTAGGCAGATGAGCAGAGAGAGTATAGGGTTCTGATTTCAAATCCTGTTTTAAGAGTGAGCAACAAAAGTATCTTTGGAGATATTAAGTCTTTCTGTTATTATCACATTCTTTCTTTTCAGTAAAACACTGTTTTATTCTTTCCCCAGCTGTCTTGTGCAGATAGAAAATAGGCCCAGGTCTTCCTTATTCATCAGAGTAACTAAACGTTATAGTCATCTTCTATGTTATTTAAAATAAGAAAAGTTGAGCTGGTTCTGGCATAAGTTATTATTTCTTAGGGATGCTATAACTTTATTCTATAACACATGAATTGAAGTGTGGAGTATGAGGGTTAGAGATTTTATATCTACCAATTATCTACCTATACATTACATATATATCTAGATATAAACAGACATGGGCTGAGGTTTACCTCAAGTGGTAGAGCACCATTCTGCACTCTCTGAGGCCCTCCATTCAATCCCAGAACCACAAAAATGGGAAAGGGATGTGGCAATCCACTCCTGAAGCAATCCGGAAACAATCAGCCATTGAAAACCCTATGAGGATCTCTAGGAGTCAGACACAACTCGACTGTACCTAACAACAACAAATACAGACATATACACCTATACATTGCTTTGTATAACTTATAACATTAACTTAAAAGGATGCATAGAGGAAAAAATGGTGAAAATATGGGAGCATCTAGAAAACAAGGTTATGGTAGAGAGAGTTTAAAGGGGTGTCTTTGAAATTAGATTTGAATCAGAGTCTTGGCTCAGCCACTGAGGAGCTGTGGGATCTTTGACCATCATCCAACACTTTGAGGTTTATGTTCCTCACCAGTAAGTGGGGATAAAAGATATAAAAGATATAAAAGATATAAAGCACTTGACATGGAGGAACGCACATAGAAATCATGTCATCAATATTACCAATTATTTATACTCCTTTGTAGATGAAACATGGTTGTTCAAGTGCAGAATGGAAGTCTCTTAGGGCCATGTCCTTTGGAAAAATGAGATTCAAGGGTTTAACACCTCACATCTCTATTCTCTCCCTTCCTCTCCAACTTCTCTCTACCTTCTACTATCCCTACCCTTCCTGTCAGAATCCTGTGCATATGTTTGGAGAAAACACTAAGGTGGGAATTAGATTCTAGTTTTAGCTAATATGTTGGGTTTCAGTTTAGCTCAGCCACTAATGAACCACAAAATTCTGGACAAGTATTTTCACTTTTCTGGATCTCCATACTCTCATCTGTATAATAAGGCTGGGCTACACATTGTCTAAGGAAGTGTTTTTTAAACTATACACCATTGACCACATTTTACAGAGTGGCCCAGTGGTATATGTGTGGTATGTGCACACACACAACACAAACTTCCACATTCACAAAGATAATGGAAATATCACTTCCACAAACAGTGATTAACATTACCATGTGTGGTGTATTCAGGTATTTTCTTTCCTATTTTGTTCTATTCCATATCATTAAAAAATTGCATGTCTTAGCCCAGCTAATTGATTTCAAGATCAGCCATGGGATGGGACTGGAATTCAAACAACACTGGGCTCAGCACCCTCCCCACTCTATATTTGGGATTCTACAGTATATAGATGTGTCTCAAGGGCTTCAGTCTCCAGATCCTTGAGTCAAATATCCTTTATGAATACTTTATAAAGGTCACTCAGAAGTAACGTGCTTTGGAGACATTTCCATATTGATCCTTTTGGTTCTCTAGAGAGGCTGGTGACACATTAGATTTGGTAGGTAAATGTTTGACATCTGCAGTGGTTGTACATCTTTTGGCATCCCCTCATTGTGCAGATGTCGGGGAAGATCTCTGACTATATATATAATTCTTACTACCTGTTCTTCCTACAGAAGGCCAGGATCCTGTGAGACATATTTGCTCTTCAATCTAGGTATATGGGACTCTGTTTTGTTTTTGCGTGTATTACCTGAGGGTTGAACCCAGGGCCTCACATGTACTTTGCAAGTGCTCTACCACTGCGCTGCACCTGTGGCCCCTTTTTGTGTTCTGTTTTGAGTCAGGGTCTCACTAAGTTACTGAGGCTTCCTCTGGCCTCGAACTTGCAATCTTTTTGACTCAGACTCATGAGTTACTGGGATTACAGGTGTGGGCCACTGCACCCAATTATTAGGGGAATCTTTTTAATAATTTATTTTTAGAACCAAGAAATGAAAAGCTTGAAAAATTGGCCAAGTGTTGGGCTCACTGGTGTTCTCTTTGTAATTTGAACTTATATTGAGCATAGCATCTATGATACTAAATGACCTTTATCAGTTTATGTATTTGTTTTTCCACTAAACTAATGATTTCTTAAAAACATAGTCTGATTTTAATTCAGCTATTTATCTCTATTCAGTTAGTTGAATTCAACTCTGCAGTCTTTGAGGCCCTGGGTTTGGTCCCCAGCACCACAAAAATGGGATAAGGTCCTACTAGTCCACTCCTGTAGCTCTCCCAAAACAATCAGCCATCGAAAACCCTATGAGCAGCAAAGAAGCACTGACATAGTGCCAGGCATGGCATAGTGTTGGGGAGTGTTTTGTTCTGTTCTACACAGGGTCAGTATGAGTCAGACTCAACTTCGTGACACCTAACAGCATTTATCTCCAGAATATATCTTTGAACCTAGTATGTAGTATATACTCAATAAATATTTATCAAGTTAATTTAAGTGAATTCGTAAAACAATTCCAGACAAGAGCTCCTTCTTCTTGACCTTGTTCATTACCAGGTAGGCCAGACTCTAGGGAAAAAGGAGTCCCTATTATAAGAATAGGTGCTTCTTGGGCTATATTACTTTTAAGGTAAGTTCCTTGGGTGTCCTGACCTTTTCCTTTGGCCCTGTTCTTCCATTAATGATACTTTTTCATCTGCTGAAGTCTTGGGACTTCTTTCCTCCACCTTCTATCTGTCAAAAGATTTGATAGACTAATTCAACCTATCATGAATGTCCCTTCTAGGGGCATTTCATAAAAACAAGAAACATCAATTCAAAGAAATGACAGACTTTCAATGTTGGTTCTTCAGTTATCTATCAGGTAGTTTGATAATGGAGGAATTTGGGGATAGAGCTAGGGAAACAGGAAGAGGTATTCTGATTGTACTAAAGCCCTACAAGGAAAGTGCTCCTTTTTTCTTCTTACCTATAAAACCATCCTAGGTGGTGGTTGTTAGGTGCCAGTGAGTCGGAATCCGACTCATAGTGACCCTACGTACAACAGGTGAAACACTGTTGTCAGTGCATCTCTGCTATTCATAGGGTTTTCAGTGGCTGATTGTTTTTTGGGAGTGGGTTGCCTGGTCCTTCTCCCAAGCCTACAGCACCCGGTGTTCCCAGGCTGTCTTCCATCCAAGTACTAACAAGTACTTCCATCCAAGTACTAACAAGCACTAACTTGCTTAGCTTCAGAGATCTGATGGGATCGGACACCACAGTATTACAGCTGCAGGCCACCCAGATTATATGTGTGAAGTTCAGATATAGAATCATAAACCAGGCCACTCATTGTCTACGTGACATAATTTGGTTCTTGGTTACATATTGCTCTGCATTATCTTCCAAATACTTCACATGCATTCCTCTTCTCTCTCCAGGGACACTGACAGGCTCCATAAGTCAATATTGATTGCTCAGGGTTCATGTTTGTTTGAAGTGACCAGAGCTCAAAGAAGCCAGGGTAGGAATAATGAATTGGTTGGCTCTATCATGGCTCAGCACTCATTGGCATGGACCTTATAGTATAGTGGGAAAGGTTCAAAGGAACCAGGTCACTGGCAGTCCTTTTCACGAGTCACTCTACTACCTTGGTAGGACCCTCACAGTCTCCCTGGATGTCAAGATTCCCAACACTACAAATACAGTTTTCCTAATAGTTTCTTGTCACCATGTACTCTAGCCTACAATAGAGACAAGATACAGTTATCTGGTAACTATGTGGTCGTCTTCTCAGCTGGAAACCTGATTCACAGGACCCTTGCAAGTGCTGGTTCTGCCCGTGACTTCATTGAGGGGTGGGCTCTTCATGGGCTTTGCTTCCCAAAGGAGAAACAATCAATCTCTTTCATAAACTTATCAGAGGCTGCAAATTGTGTAAAGTCAAGACAACTCTGTGTTTTCATCAGATACTTACTATATGCTGGCTAAGTGCTGGACATATGGAAAGGCTGGAAGTTCAAACATAGAGGAGACAGTCCCTACCTTCAAGGGGATGACAGTCTGGTGGGGGGAAATGAAGAATTGTGATGATGTATTCTGGGATAAGTGTTCCACTTTCCCTGTGGATTGGGTACTTTGGGAGTGCAGAGAAGGGAAAAATTAGTTTGTTCCTAGAGGAGTTAGGAGCAGCTGTCACAGACCGGGGCACATCTTGGCTGGCCTTAAACATCAATATGGTGTTAGAGAAGGGAGAAAAACTCTGAGCAAAAACAGAATTATGAACATGCTTGACATATTTGGGAAATGTAGAGGAGGAGTGTGGCCACAGCGTTGAATGAGAAGAGTATTACTTTTTCATGTATTATTTCAAACATTAACTAATGACTTCTTGTGCACCAACCCCCCAACCCCATTCATCAAAATTTTGGACCAGTAGCTAGCAAGACATCAGTTTTACTGCTCCTAAAGCCTGTGGGATCATGGTTTAGGGATGTTGACTTCATGAATACCAATCTGCCGAACACCCTCTCAGATACAGGCAGCATTGCTTCCCTGCTTGAAGGCAAAATCTATGGCACAGCTTCAGAGAACAACCCATACTGTCTGCAGGCAGGGAGATACCCAAAGAGAGGAGGGGAAGAGTCAAGGTCTGGGTTAGATATGTTTTGTTCTTGTTCTGAAATTTACCATCAATTTAATCCAGTCCTCTAGTGGAGAGGAGAGAGTAAGAAGTGACAAGAAGCTCAGAAGGCTCCCCTTGGTCATGTGATCCACAAGGAAACTTGTAACATGGGAGATATGCTTAGGCATACATTCATCTAAGTTATAAACAGTTCAGGAGAAATCTGAACCCAAAGCAGGAAGTAGAACTTTGAGCATAGGGTTAAGGAATCAGAGCATATATATGCTTTTTCTTTTTGTCTTTGGCCTGGCTCCATATTGCAATTGACTTGTGTTTTACCACTCAGAATCTTATTACCAGATGCTCAGGTCTGGGAGACCCAATTGTTAACATGATCGCATAAAATTAAATTAGATTTTAAAAACCGCACAAATATTAAGACAAAGCTACGGATATATCTGAGCATAAGTTAGACTGAAACATAAACTGAACTCTAAGAATCGAAAGCTTCTAAATTTCATTAGGTAACTCATCCATCATCTCAGGTGGGGTGTAGAGTCCATCTGGCACCCTTAGCTGATCTCAGCATCATTGTTGAGGCCCAGGCTAGAAATGGAGTCTTGCAACAGAGAATGAACTAGAGCTGTTTGTTAGGGTTGTATCTGAAGCCACAGAACAAATCTTGGAATCAGACTTAAAGGTCTTACTGCAATGGAAAGCCACCCACCTCAGGCACAATAGTGTTAGGGGCTTCCAAATCAGGCTTGAGAAATGTGATACTCACTTAATTACATGGCTTGTGCAGTGCCCACGACTGCCAGCCGAACAGTATTCGGTTGCATTTTTCTGAACCCTTTGGGATTTAAATTTGCAACCTGCATCAGCAAAACTTTTGGCATTTAATTCTATTAAAATCAAAGAGCCAAATTTCTGCCTCCTGTTACATGAGCACAGTTCTTACTGACGTCAATGAAAACTGTGAATGCATAACTGAGGGCAGATTTTGGCCTGGGCTATAGACATATGAGAATTGGCAGCTATGCTTACACCAGAAGTCTGTCCCACTGGCCTTTTGATAACAGGGCCCCCTTATTTGGAACTTTCTGTCTGCACATTGGGAGCTGAGACTTAAACCAAAACACAAATTAGAAGCATCATCTAAGACAGAAATTTAAGCCAGATGCAAATGTAAGGTATATGTGGTATAAGTCACCTGAGTTGGGTAACTGTCTAACAGCAAATTGCATAGATGATAGGGTACTTCCCCTTGAGCCTCTAAGTGATGCACTTAGGCAGAGGAGGCTTATACCTACTTCCACCTACTTTCTGTTTTGTTCATGTGCTTGAAAATGCATTGCTTATAGCGAAGTCAGTCTCCACTCCTAGTATTGGACATGCTAGAAATATTCCATTGGATAAGTGAGATTTTATAAGATAAAAGGTAATTGTTCACAATTACACAGTGCTACCTAGGTGCAGGTACTGACTTATATTTATTAAATTACTTATGCCTCACCACACCCTATCCTGTAGGTTTACTATTTTATAAACGAGACCACAGCAAAGTTAAGGAACCTAACAGCTGTACATTGTGGAATCAGGATTTGAATCCAGGCAGTGGGGCTATTATTTACTCTGCTAAGCTGCCTCTCAGTTAAAATGTAGGTATTGTTTATTATTAATTAGTTTTTAGTCAGATAATGTTTATGGATAGCTGGGCAATCCCACTGAGAAAGACAGAAACATTTCACTGGTAAGAGCTTGTCAAGAACTATTTGCATGATCTTTGTTGTATGAAAGAGCTTTCTTTCATTTTTGTTTTTCCAACCACACAGTTTTTCTAATTCAGGAAGCAATATTGTAACCTCCCAGACTAACCAAGCATATTAGTCTTTACTCACTGTTTTCTGTTTGTTTGTTTGTTTGTTTTGTGTGTATGTGTGAGGTACTGGGGAATTGAACCTAGAGCCTCATGCATGCTAGGCAATTCTCTACCACTGAGCTGTGCCCCCAATTCCTTTTTTTAATTTTAATTTTGAGACAGAGTCTTGCTAAGTTGCACAGGCTACCTCTGGCCTTGAACGTGTGATCCTCCTGAGTTGCTGGAAATACAGGTGTGCATCAAGGCATCTGAATTATTCCTTACTTTTTCAGTAATGATTTTGCAGTGAATTTTTAAGACAAATTTTACATATACCATATTTAAACAAATTAACAAAGGATACACTGACTATTATCTTGTACTACTAATTTTCCTGCAGTCACTGTTTTTTTTTTTTCTTTTTAAAAAATTAAATGTATGCAGGCTATGCATTGGCAACATGAGGAAGATTTTCCAACTGCCTTTCAATTGGGCTCTGGCTATCTTTCTCCTTATAGGAGCATATCTGAAATTACCATCAAGTTTGATAAAGATATGTGGCTTAATAAATAAATAAATATCCACTTTACTTGGAAGCTTGAAGGAAATAGCTGCAACCGAAAGACTTTCTGTTTTGCCTAAAATCCTCTAGACAAGAATGGAAAGAGGATGGCTTTCATCTAAGAAAATATCTGGCCTCCATAGAGGAATTTCTGTGTTGCCCAGAGTGCATCTTTAAGAGACCTAGGTCTCAGCAATAGACATTTTCTTATTTGGGGCACCTCACTGTCTTTGATTTTAAGAGGGAATTCCTTACTCTGTCCTCATACCCTCAGATCCCCAATTTTTTCTGCAGCTTATTTTTCATGGTGCCATCTCAGATCTCTCATAGTAGTGGGGAAATGGTGGGCCACTGGAGTCTAGGAAGAGGTCAAGTTTTCTGCTTCCCATGACATGAAGACAAAAAGAAAGGGAGCATGAGAGGAAGGGAAAATGGGATATTATTTTAACAATATTGAATTTCTATGCTGGTAAATCATTTCAGCTGTTTGGGGAGTGAAGAATGTGACTTGTCCATGGTCATGTGACTCATAAATAACACGAGCAAGGACAAGAATCCAGGGCATTTCACCCCTCAAACCATGCTCCCTTCATTCCAAATATCCTAAAATAAGTCAGAGGGCTAGAAAGATTTCTTTTTTCCTTTGGTAACTAGGCAAAAAGAGATTTTGACTTATGTCCATTAAAATCCTATCTCATTGGCAGGACACACAACACATTATATCTTCAATGTAGTCTTGCCCACACTTAGAAATAACATGCAGTTTTGGCTTTCTTCATTGTCTCTTTCAGCAATATGTCTAAATTCCAGTTAGATTATCTAGTCCTCACATATTGTCTTGCACTTAAAAAAAAATCTCTTATAGAGAAGGACATTTTCTGAGCTTATTTCAAGCATTTCAGCATCAATTGGTCGCTATTTCTTTTTGCATTCTCTAACCACCTAAAGCAGGATCCTTCTCTACAATATTCCATGACAATGATCATCACCTTCTACTTAAATACACAGGGTGCCAAAAAATGTATCTACCTCTTGAGATGAAGACTTTCCATTTAACTGTTTTAGGGATGCACTGTGTGCTCATCCTAACTCCTGTCTCATGGGCACATTGTTTGGTCGACTTCTGTGGTGAGTGTAACTCTCCCAACACAATAACAGAAGAAGCAGTACATGTTGCTATTTGAGACCTCTGGAGCTTCCCTTGTGCACATCACACACAGCAGCTTACATTTCAAACTTATCACACATGTGTGCAATTGTTAGATGTCTTAGAGGTTCTGTTGTGTACTCAGGCCTCCATTGTCCTTACACCTCCACAACATTCTCACATTTGAAGTGCCACTTCAAAATGGTCTTGTGCTCTTCAGAAAACAACCATGCTCTTGCCATTTTCTTTGACCTTCTTGCCTACAGCATGATGGTACAGACATTCATTTGATGAATGCCATCTTTTGGGCAAATATCATGCTATGCATTACTGGCATAACCCAATTCAACTTCGAAAGGTAATACATAGATAACATCTCTTAAAATGTGTATATATATTTGGCAGCCCCAGTATTTCTGAGAGCAGCGCACTTGCTATCTCACAAAGCATCTACTGTACTGTGATCGAAGAGTTCTAGTTACCAAAATACATAGAACTTATATTAAAAACATGACTCTCAGGAACTTGAGCCACTAGCTCTAGTTTACTTCCTAGAGTAGAGATTTCAAACAGGGATCCCATGGGGATCCCTTCCAAAACTGTGTTTTGTTTAGCCCACATGGTATTTTTAAAAACTAATGAGTCAACATTGAAGGAATTGAAAGATTTCACAGAAAAATCAGGTTTTCTGGCTCTTGATGAAAATGAAGGATCATGCAATGCTGAACCCACATTCCCACCGGGCAGCACTTAGCTGGACGTGGCTGGGGACTGCCTCCTTTAGTGGGAATCTAAGCTCTCCCATTCTCCCCAGCCCTCCACTGCCCAGAGTTTTCCACATCCAGTGGCTGAGTGTCATTTGCCATTTATTATCATCCGTTCAGTGTTGTTTTTCTAACATCTGGTTAGCTTCAGTCCCTTATGTTACTTTTCTGAGTCCAGTAGGCATTGATTTACACTTGTGACCCTTAGAGTGAGGCATCCCAGAGAAAATAGACTTCATCATTGACATGAAAAACTTCAAATATTTGTAGTCCATGGTGTCTTTAGACTTCCTTTTTGTAAGGCAGTAAGTTTCAGTTCCTCTGGTATCCTCACTCCTCTGGACACTAGTTTGTCTATGCTCCTTTCAAAATAAGGGATTTGGAACTGAACACAGTGCTGGAGAACTGGAACCATGAGCTTCTATTAGCCTTTTCAATTCTTAAGTTATAGGTAGCTTCAGAATCTGTGTTTCATGGTAGGGTGGACATTTTTTGGTTCTGTTTGCATAAAATCCTTCTTTTCTCTGGGCATGCTTCTTTCCTGTCCCCCAGAACCTGCCACTTGCCATGCCCTCCTCTGGGAGTTGTTCAGTGATTATGAGATCATCTCTCCTTAAACACAGAGATTCATTTTTTTTGCATGGGTACCTGTCACTAACCAGGACAGTCAGATTTTTTTCCTGGGCTTTTCTAATCAGAGCTTGAAATTTTGGTCTCTGAGATTGTGAGGATATAATTCTGGAGTTGCAAGTGGCCATCCTCCCTGCTTGTTAAAAATGCTAATCAGAACGAAACTACCACACAGAGAGAAGTAGATAGAAGTGTCACACGGAAAAATACCTGGAGGTGTCATTGAAATCTCTGGTACCAGTCACACCTAAGGCTGCTTCCATATTTTATTTATATAAGTCAGTGTATTCTATTTCATTCTTTTTCTCCCTCTCTTCCTTCTTCTTTTCCTTTCATCCTCTTTTTCTTCCTTCTTTCCCTCCTTTCTTTCAGGTCTTCCTTTCTTCCTTCCTCCTTCCCCCCTCCCTCCCTCCCTCTCTCCTTCCTTCCTTCCTTCCTTCCTCTCTCCTTTCTCTCTTTCTCTCTCTCTCCCTTTCCTCTCTCTCTCTCTCTCTCTCTCTCTCTCTCTCTCTCTTTGTTATTCTGATGTAAATTGCCTTTTTCCATCTGGCAACAAGGCAAGAAAATCCTATCTACCAGATATGGCTGGCCGCACATCCCCACAGGGAGTCCCTCTCATGGCTCACTTCAATGGTGTATATAGTTGGCACCTGTCCCCACTCACAACCTAAGAAGCAGGGAAACTGAAGCCCAGGCAAATGGAGGGGGGCATCCTTTGCCTGTCTGAGTTCACACATTTCCCAGTTCATTCAGTACAAATTTCCAAGTGTCATCAGGTCCCAGGAGTCGGCAGACACAGACCTGCCTTCCCTGAGCCTCCTTGACCCTGTGTGCTCCCAAGTAGGGAGATTCTCAGGTGGTGTGACTGTCTGAAAGGACAAAGGATCACCTGGCTGAATGAGAAACTCATCCCTCACTAGGGTGTGCTGTGAATTCCCTGTGATTTCCAATTTGCAGTGATTAGTTCAGGGTTACATATTTTTGGGAAACAATTGTATACTAAACTCACTTTAACTATGTTTTCCTTATCCTTGCGTTTAACAAATAGTATGAGGTTTAGCTCAGTTTGTAGAGTGCTGCTCTGTGCTGAGTCCCTGGGTTCAATCCCTAGCACCATAAACATGGGAGATAGATGTGGCAGTCTACTCTTGAAGAAATGAGCCACTGAGCTGGGCACAGTGGCGCACGCCTGTAATCCCAGCAGCTTGGGAGGCAGTGACAGGAGGATCGCAAGCTCAAGACCAGAGGTAGTCTGTGTAACTTAGTGAGACCCTGTCTCAAAAAGTAAAAAAAATCGGCTGGGGGTGCAGCTCAGTGGTCCAGCACTTGCAAAACATGCAGGTGCGAGGCCCTGGGTTCAACACCCAGCACCGCAAAAAAAAAAAAAAAAAAAAAAAAAAAAAAAAAGCCATTGAAAATCTTATAAATAGCAGAAAAGCACTGACATAGTGCCAGGCATGGCACAGTGTTGGAGAGTGTTTCCTTCTGTTGTACATAGGGTCACTATGAATCAGACCTGACTCTACTGCACCTAACAACAACAGTTAGCAGTAAATGATAGTTGAGTTTAATTGGAATTTTGAAATAGGTGACTAGTCATGCCATGGGCTCAGAGTAGATAATGATCACTTCAGTCTTTGCCTCTTTAGGCTTCTGCATTATGTTTACTCCAAATACCTACAAAATTCTGCAAGGCAATTTATCATGTGCAATTTGGGGAGGTGGTTTTGAGCTTTACCTTGGGCCAGGGGACAAATTTAAATGGATCTTAGTGAAGAAAAGAGCAGGGCTGTTTTGATTACTCCAATCTCTGCTTCTGTGGAGTGTGTTTGTGATCCCTGAGTTTGACTTCTTGCCCAGATCTGTCTTGCAGTTGGGGACAGAAGACAATGCTGGGCAGCTCCCTCTGTCAGCTCTTTTCTGCACCATGTCTCCCTTCTAGTTGCCCAAAGCACTCTGAGACCAAAAAGACCCATTGCAATTTCTCCTTGGCCTTATCACAGTCATCCTCTGTGGACACTTGGCCAACCCAAACTTTAATTTATTGTGTGGTCTGTAACCTTTTGGGTTTGTGAGCAGGTCACTGTTCCTCTTGTAGCTTGTGGTAACTGAACAATTTCTTGCAACATTTCCCTGGATCTGAGTCTGTGACGTGTCTCTCTCTGTGTGTATGTATGTACTGTATTTGGAGATCACCATGTTCTTTTAATAATAAATGAGAACACACTGCTCTAGGCTTGAAATATTTACAGCTCTTTGCAATTTAATTAGAAACAAGAATCCCGAGGGAGCTTGAATGTTTAGATGCATACGGGTAAATGGACTCAAGTCCAAGCAGAGATGACACTTCTGAAACAACTTCACATGTAGAATATGTAAATGTATGTAGAAGTTTGTGAGCCTTCAGTAACGCAGTAAAATACAATACTGTTCTACATATTTTCTTTCTTGCCCCCTTCCCTGTAATCAGGGAATTTTCTTATGTGCATTTGCATTTCTAGGTATTTATATTTCAAAAGTAAGAAATGTGATTTTAAGAACAATATAAATATAGTATGTTTTTGTTCCTAAACAAAAGAAAAATGACTTTAGATCGCTACATTTTTTTCAATTTCCTAATATATTTTATTTTAAAAAACTTTTTAAACCATAATTTTAAAAAAACCCTTCAAACCTCCAGATGTAGGTATACCTATACCTGACCAATCAACTTAGTTCACATCTGACTTATGTGCTTTTTATTGTCTTACAATAGTGTTTGCAATTTAGGCCTCACTCAGTGGTACCTAACAACAGCAATAACATATCACAAATTTCTGGCTGAGTTTAGAGTATGACACACTCTATTGTCCTACAATAAATCAAATATAACCAGCTCTTACTGGAATTAATCTTTGTTAATGACTCAATACCAATTTCCCCTAACCTATGAATGTGATAGCATAAATCTAAACCATGGTTACTATTGACGTCAGTGGTATTAGTTGGCTAATGCCTAACATGTCTGCCTTGCGTGTCCTTCAGAAATCATCCTGAGGCAGCTCATTTAAAATATTGACCAATATGTACTTTACTTTGATAATAGTCTCAGCAAATTGGTTTTCCTTTAGTGCATAAAGTAGCTAGGTTAGCATTAACTGGCTTTTGTCAACTTTCCTCGTTTCCAAATGTTTACCATAAAATGTATGCATGAAAGAATTCGAAATCTACTCATAAGACTGAATCCAATTTCCATTGCTCTGCATAGTCAAACTAATATATTTTGTTCATGTGTATTTCCGTTAGCTTTTCAGTCATGTCAATTTAAAAAATATTAAACAAATAAAAAATTATGTTTCATTAAAAGTCTGAACCCAAAAATTAAAAGTATAGAAATAGCAGCAGCAAAGCAAATTCCCAGCATTGATGGAAAAGTCTTTTCTCATAGTTTTGTTATTTCCTAAAAGTTAGTTGTTTCTAATAAATATCTTCCTTTTTTGTTATTCCCCTTAACAATTCACTTCTATGACTTTGAATGATAATTATAAACAAGAAGGAATGACAAGTCTTTGGAAGAAAATCTACTATCACTGCAAAATTCTTCTAGGTGAAGTTGCCTTGTCCCATTTCATCTCCATTTCCATTCCCCATGCCACTTTCTTGCAAACTCCAAATTTACAACCTCATCTCTACCCAAACTGATGAAACAAAAAACTACAAGAACTTAAAATGGAAACAAACAAGCTACCAATAGACTACCATTTCCCTTGATGTTTATAAGACTTTTTCTCTCTTGCTAATGTAATTTTCCAGTCAGACATGGGGAAGCCTTTCTTGAGGTTATGTCAGTACAAATGGTTATAGAAGAGCCCAGAGACTCTTTTTCATTCTTTGCAATAGTCAGAAGAATGATTGCTTCCTTGACTTTGTGGCCCTGATCATTCCTTAAGTGGTTGAGTAAAAAACAACAACACTGTCTCCAGAGGAGAGCTTTCTAATGGGTTTCTTGTGGTCCATTGCCCCTGAGGGCTCCCATCACAGCAGGTCGTCATGGTGACGCCATATTCTTCCACCTCCCTCTGAACCTTTTCTGATAGTGATGCCAGCATCTCATTTATAAAATGAATGCCTTGTGGTTCAGCTTCACAGTTGCTAATAAAAACAACCTCTTGTGGAATACATGAGTGAAAAAGTGATGAACATAGACTAGCATTAAAAAAAACTTCTCTGTTAAATCTAAATGTAGCTTTAAAAAAATCAGAGGCCAATGTGTTGGTGCATGTCTGTAATCCCAGCAATTTAGGAGGCTGAGGCAGGAGGATCTCAAGGTTGAGGCTAGAACAGCCTGTGTAATTTAGCGAGACCTTGTCTCAAAATAAAAAGTAAGAAATTGGCTGATGGTGCAGCTCAGTGGAAGAGGGCTTGCAAAGTATGAGTAAGGCTCTGGGTTCAGCCCCCCAGTAATGAAAAAAAAAAAAAAAAAAGGAGGACTGATGCTTATTGATGAATGTAGGAATGGCCTATTAAGGAAGAAGAAAAACCTTGCAAGTTTTATTTTTATTTTCTCCAAACCTCTGATTCAAGACATGTTAGCTGTCTGCGCCATTCTTTCAGATGTTAAACAATTTGAGACCATTGAAACAAAGTGGAGATTTTCCAGACGAAGTTCTTGCCCATGTATCTTTAAATTTCAGTGGCATTAGTGCAGAACGTGGCTGGCATTTGGTGTGGTACAACTGTTATATAGCAATGAGGATAGAGATGGAGTTAGTTGGATCCTCAACCATTCTGATATACTAGAATCTTTGTCCTGGAAATGGTTATGACAATTGATATGATCTGTTATTGCGTTATTGATTGTTTTTTCTCTGGAAAAGATTTTTTTTTTTTTTTTTGCTGGGTTATGCCAAGGAAGTTTGTGTACATTTTTCTCAAAAACATGCTTAACCTCTACTCTGCTCTACTCTAAATGAAATCACTATTGCATCTGTTCAAACTGTCAAGAAACAATCCTTAAATGTGTCTCAGATGCTGTGGGTGAGGTATTAAGATAACAGTGTGATCTCTCCAGGTGAAAGATGGGTAAGTGCTGTAGAGGATTTGTGCATGGCATGATGGACTAAATCGCTTTTTGCAAACAACTTTTCATCCAATTGAAATATGACCTATTCATGGATCTTTTGAAGCCAATTGTGTTTTGATCATCAAGAGGTCTTCCAGCATTTAATTTCTTTGAAGGAAGTGGCAAAACCTGAGCAGGTGACTGTGGAGTCCATATATCAGGTTTTTGTCCTAGGCTTGTTAATAAAAGTGATTTATGTCCTGAGTATGACACTCTAGTGCTCTATATAGTTAAACACTGGGGACTAAACATACTGCATTATTTTACTATTGCTGCTGAAAAAAAATTGCCACAAATTTAGTGGCTTGAAAGAACTCAAATTGATTGTCTTACAATGCTATTGGTGAGAAGTCTGAGATAGGTCACACTGAGCCACCCTGGCCTAAAATCAAGCTATCTGGAGGGCTGTGTTCATCTGGAGTCCCTAGGAGACATCCATTTCTCTCCCTATTCCAGCTCCTAGAGGCAGGTGGTCCTTGTCCAGCCTCAAAGCCAGTAGTTCCTGGTCAAATCTTTCTTATATTTCACCACTCTGATGGTTATTCTTCTGCCTTCCATTTCCACTTTTGAGAACACTTTGATTACACTTGGTCCACTTGAATAATCCAGAATAATCTCCCTATTTTAAGGTCAGCTGAGCAGCAATGGTAATTCCATTTGCAACATTGATTCCCATACAGCACTTTTATTTTTCTTGTAATTTGTCATATAGTGTCACATATAGATAGATTGCAGGGTAAGGATGTGAACATCTTTGGGTGACCAATCTTCTGTCTTCCACATAAACAAGAAACTTTCAACAGATTCTTAGTGTCATTAAAAAAATCCAAACAAACCTTAAAACACAGCCAGTGATATAGCTGTGAAACTTCTTGATTCTCACAATAAAAACAAGAACTTCTTAGTCAGTATGTTCAATATTCCAGAATGGAGTTGACCTTATTCTTGAGTAAAGGGGCCACAACACCAAAAATGTGATATAGGAATTCTGGGGAAAGTAGTATCTGTTTCATTGCAAGGTTTAGGCATGCAATTGGCTTTCAGCATTCTGGAAGGCTCTCCATGTTCCTATGTGAGGGAGGGAATGCAGAAAATGTCTTGAGATTAGGAGATGGGATAGTTCATTACTGGCAAGTTTTGTGTGTGTGTGTGTGTATGTGTGGGTGTGTGTGTGTGTGTGCGTGTGTGCAAAAAATGTCAGGAAAGGAATAGCACAAATAAGCATTAAGCTCTGATTTCTGGAATCAGTGCATTATGAGTTAAACTTCTCTGTGTGGGATGGCATCATTGTCACTCCCCTAAGGAAGTAACTTGAAAGCTTCATTTCCTATTTTTCTTTTTCATTACGTTGATCTTTGGAAACTGTGAGGTACTCCTGACGTGGTTCTGAGAGCTCATTGTTGATTGACTCTCTGATGTCCATTATATTTATTGTGCAGGATGGTACTGCTGTCTTTACTCTATAACACATTGGGACATTGTTGGGAAAATCGATGGACAGACATCAACCTCTCCAGTGTACACTCAGATGGCAATTTTTAAAAGTCATTAGGAAAATAATAAACATGTTTGCAAAAACCTAAGTAGTACAAAAGAATGTCTCTCAATTTAGTTCACCATATTCTTTTCCAGAGAAATATTTTCCTGAATATTACTGTAGAAGCATCAGTTTCCTGCACATTCTTTTAGAATATTTCCATGTGCATACATGCAGACATAAATATATTCTTTTCTTTACATAAATAAAAGTATATCATACATACTAGTATGTATCTTACTTTCATTCACTTAATATATTTTGGAAGTCTACACCAAACAGCAGAATGGGGTTTAGCTCAGTTGGTAGAGTGCTGCTCTGTGCTCTCTGAGGCCCTGAATTTGATCCCTAGCACTGCTAAAATGGGAGAAAGATGTGGCAATCCACACCCAAAGCAATCCTAAAGCAATCAGCTATTGAAAACCCTATGAGGGTTGCTATGAGTTGGACACCTAACAACAACAACAACACATAGGGCGGCATTGATCCCCTTTATCCTTGATAATGACTGTAGTAGTCATTCAAGCGCAAGCTGTGTGCAGTGTCAGGATAGAAGCCACATTCACACACTGAGCTGTGTACCCTGATGCTATCTAGCTTCTTGGTAGGAACTAATCCAAGGTAGAAGATAAGATGCTGTGTATAGGAGCATGGTAAGTTCTATTAACTTGACTGCTGTTACCATGGGTGTTGATTATAGAAACAATTAAAGCAAAATCTTGGACAACTTCAATCTTTTCTCCATGTATCATGAAGTGGCATCCTAACCCAGTAATAAGGATTTTTGTTTTCTCAATGTTTAGGTACAATCCATACTGAAAGCTGTGTTCTTTGACCTTTACTAGTAAATGCTTCAAATCTTCTTTAGTTTCAGCAAGCAAAGTTATGTCATCTGCATAATGCAGGTTGTTAATGAGTCTTCCTCCAATCATGACACCACACTCTTCTTCATAAAGTCCAGGTTCTTGGATTATTTGCTCAGCATAGAGATTGAAGAGGTACAGTGAAAGGATACAGGTCTGCCACACACCTTTCTTGACTTTAAACCAGTGTTTCTGTGTTCTGTTCAAACAACTACCTCCTGGTCCATGTACAGATTCCTCATGAGTACAATTAAGTGCTCTGGTATTCCAATTCTTCATAATGTTATTGTTAATTTATTATGATCCACACAGTTAAATGGTTTTTCATAGTCAATAAAACATAGACAGACATCTTTCTGGTATTCTCTGCTCTTGGCTACTATTCATCTGACATCAGCAGTGATGTTCCTGGTTCCACACTCTCTTTGGAATCCAGCTTGATTTTTCTGGCAGTTCCTGTTTAGGTACTGCTGCAGTGGCTTTTGAATGACTGTTAGCAAAATTTCACTTGTGTGTGATATTAGTGATATCATTCAATAATTTCCACATTTGGTTGGATCCTCTTTCTTGGGAAGAGGCACAAAAATGGATCTCTTCCAGTCATTTGGCCTACCTGTTTTCCAAATCTCTTGGCATAAACATTGGTTCCTGATCATATGCATATGCAGCCTCTTGAAATGGTTGGTCATCCATGAGTTCTTTTGGTATAATGACTCTGTATATTTTCTATCTTCTTTTGATGTTTCCTGTGTTGTTTAATATTTTCCCTGTAGAATCCTTCACAATTGCTACTTGAGGCTTGAATTTTTTTCTTCAATGCCTTAAGCTTTAAAAAAACCAGTGTGTCCTTTGCTTTTGGTTTCCCATCTCCAGCTCTTTGCACACATCATTATAATATTTGTTTTTGTCTTCTTGACTTGGCAACCCCCTCCCAAAAATCAATCTGCCATTGAAAACCCTATGAACAGCAGAGAAGCACTGACAATAGTGTTTCACCTGTTGTACAGAGGGTCGCTATGAGTTGGATATCGACTCGACGGCACCTAACAACAACTTCTTGAGCTGCCCTTTGAAATCTTCTGTTCAGTTCTTTAACTTCATCATGTTTTCCTTTTACTTTAGCTGTTTGTAGTTCAAGGACAAGCTTGAGTCTCTTTTGACATGTAATTTGGTCTTTTATTTTTTTCCTGTCTTTTTAATAACCTTTTGTTTTTCTCCTGGATGATGTCTTTGATGTCACACTATAACTCTTCTTGTCTTCTATCATTAACATCTAATGCATCAAATCTGTTCTTGAGGTGGTCCCAGAACTCAGGTGGGAATATACTCAAGGTCACACCTTGGCTCTCATACATTTGTTCTAATTTTCTTCACTTTCAGTTTGAACCTCCATATGAGCAGTTGACAGTCTGATCCATAATCAGCACCTGGTCTCATTCTGACATTTGATACTGAGCTTTTTCCATCATTTCTTTCCACAAATGTAGTCAATTTGATTCCTGTGTGTTCCATCTGGTGAATTCCACGTGTATAGTCACTGTTTATATTGGTGAAAAAAATGTATTTGCAATGAAAATGTCATTGGTCTGACAAAATTCTATCATGTGATCTCCAGCATTGTCTCTGTCACCAAGGCCATATTTTTCAACTACTGAGTCTTCTTTGTTTCTAACTTTTGCATTTCAGTCGTTAGTAATTGTCAGTACATCCTGATTGCATGTTTGACCTATTTCAGATTGCAGGAGCTGGTAAAAATCTTCCCTATCTTCATTTGTAGCCTTAGGGGTGGGTGTGTAAATTTCAATAATAGAAATTGTAAGTGGCCTTCCTTCTAGGTGTATGGATATTATTCTATCATTGACAACATTGTGCCTCAGGAAAGATCTTGAAATGCTTTTTTGGTGATGAATGCAACCCCATTTCTCTTTAGTCTGTCATTCTTGGCATAGTATGCCATATGATTTTCTGATTCAAAATGGCTCTCGCCAATCCATTTTAGCTCATAATGCAATAATAGAGAGGTAAACTGAAAAGCCAATAGTAGAGATAAAACCCAATCATCAAAAATACAATGTTTATTTTAATCCAAAAGAAGACAGGAAAAGAGGAACAAAAAGAATCAATGGGGCAAAACAAACAGCTATCAAGATAGTTTATTCAAACTTGTTGTTGTTGTTGTTAGGTGCCGTCGAGTCGTGTCCAACTCATAGCGACCCTCATAGGGTTTTCAATGGCAGATTATTTCGGGATTGCCTTGGGAGTGGGTTGCCAGGTCCTTCTCCCATTTTTTGCGGTGCTGGGAATCAAACTCAGGACCTCAGAGACTGCAGCGCAGCACTCTACCAACTGAGCTAAATCCCAGCCCTATTCAAACTTAAGCACATCAATAATCATATAAAATGTAAACTCTCTAAACTATTCAATTAAATGGCTGACATTATCAGAATGAATAAAAAAGTAAGGACTTCTTGTCCTTGTCTTTGCTTTATGTTGACTATAAGAAGCATACATTAGATGTGAAATCACAAATAGGTTAACTGTAAAAGGATAGAAAAATATACACTCTACAAGTACTATTTGAATGAATGAAAGCTGGAGTTGTTACATTAATATCAGAAAAAGTGGATTTCAGGACAAGGTATAATACTAGGAATTATGATACCAAAAAATCCTTTGAAAAATTCATGATCTCTATTCATGATCAAGACTCTCAATAAACTAGGAAGAGATGCATACTTTCTTTCTTTTTTCGCCCCATACTTGGAGGTTGAACCAAGGGCCTTGTACATACTTTGCAAGTGCTATACCACTGGGATGCACCCCCAGCCCACTTTTAATTAAATTTAAATTAAATTAATTGATTTATTTTTATAATGTGAAGTATAGAACAAGTTTACTAAAGATAGAGAATATAGACATAGATTATAATGAGAGTACACTTTTGAGGCATGAAGGAGGGCAGTAGTGAAGGGCTATTGCTGCCCATTTTTAAATTTTTTATCTTGAAACTGAGTCTTGCTAAGTTATTCAGGCTGCCTCTGGCTTTGCACATGTGATCCTCTTGCTTCCGCCTCTTGAGTTGCTGAGATTACAGGCATGAGCCATTACACATGGCAAGATGCATATTTTGTTGTATGTCTGAATTACAGGGCATTGACAAAAAGCCATAGTAAATATCATACTTGATGAGAAACAATTGAATATTTTTCACTTAAGATTATGGATCAAAAGTATAAGCAGAGTAGAAAGAAGATGGGAAGAGACTAACAAAGAGAAAGGAAGGTTGTGGAAGGTGGGAAGGGGAGGGGAAACAATGAAAAGGGATAAATGGTGAAAGGATAATCTCAATGTAAATGATGCAACTTCATAAGTACAAGGGAAAAATAGGGGACTGTAACCCATAAAGGCATATGAGTTTCACTACATATTAATCAAAAGTTTCCATAAACTTTGTAAGTTGATGAAAGTGTAACCAAAAGTGATGTAAGAGTTGCATAATGGAAAAAGAAAGTGCTGTATTACTCTGTACCCCACCAACATTTATCAATAAAGGGAAAAACGAAAAAAAAAAAAGATTGGGAATTGATCAAGGATGTTGGTTTTCATAACTTTAATTCAATTTAACTAGTAGTCCAAGCTGGCTGTGATGATTAATTTTACGGGTCGATTTCACTGGGCTAAGGGATCCCCAGATATGTAGTAAATAATGATTTTTGGGTGTGTCTGTCAGAGTGTTTCAGGAAGAGAGAAGCAATCAATAGCCTGAGTAAAGACGACCACCCTCATCAATGTGAAGCTTCATTTAATTTGTTGTTGTTGTTGTTGTTAGGTGCTGTCGAGTCGGTATCAGCGACCCTCTGTACAACAGGGGAAACACTATTGTCAGTGCTTCTCTGCTGTTCATAGGATTTTCAATGGCAGATTGATTTTTGGGAGGGGGTTGCCAGGTCCTTCTCCCAAGCCTACAGCTTCTGGTGTTCCCAGGCGGTCTCCCATCCAGGTACTAACCAGGCCCGACCCTGCTTAGCATCCGAGATCTGACGGGATAGGATGCCACAGGGCTACAGCTGCAGGCTCATTTAATCTATTGAGGGCCTGAATAGAACAAAGGTGGAGGAAGTGAATTTTCTTTTTGTTTGAGCCTAGGACACCCGATTTCTTCTGCCCTCTGACATTGTCACACCTGGTTCTCTGGCCTTTGGACTTGTCTGTTGCCTCCCCTGGTACGCAGACCTCCAGATGTGGACTGGAGGCATGCTACCAGCTTTCCTGGCTCTCTAGTTTGCAAACAGCAGACTGTGGGACTTCTTAGTTCCATAATTTTGTGAGCCAGTCACTCACAATAAATCTCTTTCTATATCTCTATATATCCCATTGATTCTATTTCTGTGGAGAACCTTGGCTAATTATATATTTTACATATATATAATATATACTTATATTATACATATAAAATGTATATACACACCCATATATTTATATATAGTGTATATACACACACATATTTAATTTGCAGACAACATGATGATTGACTTGTGTTCCCCTAAAATTCATATGCCTATAGCTGTACCATTGTGGCATCTAATCTTGTCAGATCTTGGAAGCTAAGCAGGGTCGGACCTGGTTAGTACTTGGATGGGAGACCACCTGGGAACATCAGGTGCTGTAGGCTTGAGAGAAGGACGCAGGAACCCACTCCTAAGAAGCAATCCACCATTGAATCCCTATGAATAGCAGAGAAACATTGACAATAGTGTTTCACCTGTTGTTCATAGGGTTGCTAAGAGTCAGATGCCGACTTCACAGCACCTAACAATAACAAAATTCATATGTTGAAGCTCTAACTTCCAGCACTTCAAACTGTGGCTACATTTGGAGATAGAACCTTTATAAGGAAGTAACCAAGTTAAAATGAGGCCATGAGGGCAGGCCCTCCTCCACTCTGACTGGTGTCCTCATGAGAAGAGGAAATATGGTTGCACTGACAGATGTCAGGGGCACACATATACAGAGGAAAGATCAGGGGAGGCCACAGGGAGAAGATGGCCATGTGCAAGAGAAGAAGAGAGGTTTTAGGAGAAATCAACCCTGTTGATACTTTCATCTTGGACTTTTAGCCTCCAGACCTGTGAGACAATAAATTTCTTTTGTTTAAGGTGCCTAGTCTGTGGCATTTTCATATGGTAGTCCTAGCAAACTAATGCAATAATATAATAGGAAGCCTTAAGTATCATTTATAGAGAGATAATCAAATAAATAAATAAATGTAGCAGAATAATAGGGTTCAAGAACAACATACAACAATCACTATTGTTTCTATATACTAGGCACAAACAATTGGAAAATTTCAATAAAAATATAATACCATTATCATAGTCAAAAAACATGAAATCATGAATACTTAGGGATAACTTAGCAATATACTTCAATACTTGTGCAATGAAAACCAAAAAACATTGATGAGAAAAGCTAAAGAATACTTAAATAAATGGAGAGATATATTATGCTTGTGGATCAAAAGACTCAATATTGTAGTCAGTTCTCTCCTAAGTTGATCTACAGATTCAATGCTATCCTATTTATACTCCCTATGGCTCCTGTGTAAAAAATGATGCATTCATTCTAAAATCTATATGGAAATGAAAAAGGCCTGGAATAGGCAAAACAATTTTGAAAAGTAAAACAAAATAGGAACACTTACATTACATTTGATTTCAAGTACTACAACAAAGCTGTAGTTTTCAAAATAGCATGGTATTCATGTAAGGACAGTTCACAGAACAAATAGAGTCCAGATAAAACCCCTCATATTCATGACTGACAAAGGAGCCAAGGAAATTCAAGGAGAGAAAGAATAGTCTTCTAAGCAAATGGTGCCAGAACTATTGAATACTTATGTGGAAAAAACAAACCAAAACAGTATTGACCCTTTATATCATAAGCATTAATTTACTTGAAGTGGATCATAGTTCTTAACACAACAGCCAAGACTATCAAACTTCCAGAGGAAAACAAAAGAGAAAAATCTTAGTTGCCTTGAAATATTCACTGATGTTTTTTTGACATATAAAAGCATAAAATGTAAAGCATATAATAACATAAAGGGATAAAACATAAAAGAATAAAATGATGAATTATACTTTATCAAAATAAAATATTCTCTTTAAAAAGCATTATTCAAAAAATGAAAATTCAATAGATTTGAGAGAATACTTACAATACTATGTCAGACAAAGGACTTATATCTAGAATATGTAAATGGCCTGTGCAACTTGATAGCAAGAGTAAAAATGGCCCAACAAAATATAGCAAAATATTCTACACCATGTCATTGTTTAAATCTAAGATCATGTCATGTCATCTAAGGTCATGTGTTTGAATGTTTAGTCCCAGATAGTGGCACTATTTGTGGAGTGTGTGGAGCTTTGGGGTCAGGCTTCTAGTTTTGTGGGGGTGGTTTACTGGGGGCAAGCCTTTGAAGTTTACCCCAGACCCGAGGTCCTGGTCTCACTCTCTCCCTGTTTCCTGATCACCAAGATATGAGGTTCTCTGCCATGGACCCACCATGCCTGCCCTCTTGCCATGCTTCCTACTGTTATGGATTGACATCCTCTAACCATGAGTCCTTCAGTAATCATTTCCTTCTATAAGCTTAATTTAGGCAGTTTCTCGGTCACAGATATACCAGCTGATGAATACCTACCACTGCACCAAAGAAGACACATGAGTGGCCAATAAGCATATGAAAACATATTAAATATCATTTCTCATCAGGAAAAACAATTAAAGCCACAATGACATCCTACTACATGTCCACCAGTACTAATATTAAAAAAAAAAAAAGGACCACATCAAGTGTTGGCAAGAATATGGAGCAATTGA
Organism: Pedetes capensis; assembly: GCA_007922755.1. Taxonomy (NCBI): domain Eukaryota; kingdom Metazoa; phylum Chordata; class Mammalia; order Rodentia; family Pedetidae; genus Pedetes; species Pedetes capensis. The sequence continues at coordinate 73,750 of VMDO01002424.1, read as the reverse complement.
AACTCTTGTTAGTGGGAATGAAAAATGGCACCACCAATTTGAAAAACAATTTAGCAATTTGTTATAAAATGACAACATGCACTTACCACGTGACTCAATAATCTCATTTCAAGAGAATTAAAAACACAAAAGACTTGTACATGACAGTTCATAGTAACTTAAATTGTAATAATCTCAAACTCAGAATAACACAAATATCCATCATCTGGTCACAAATTGTAATATGTCCATACAATGAAGCACCTCTGAGCAATATAATAGAAAGGATTACTACTAATGTAGGCAATAACAGGGAGGAATCTCAGAAGCAATATGCCAAGTGAAAGGCTGGTCAGAAAAGAGTACATAGTCTATTATTCCTCTTTTAAGAAATTCAAGAACAGATTAATCTATAGCAATAGAAATGAGGTCATTGGCTGCCTGTAAGCGGGGGTGGGGGGTGGGGGTGGGGGGGGTGGGAAATGACTGCAAATAAATGAAAATACTCTGTATTATCATAGTATTGATTACACTGGTATATATATACATACATATATATATATATGTATGTATATATATATATGATAGATAGAGTATCCTTTATTTAGAGATCAGATTTTGGAATATTTGCGTATTCATAATGAGATATCTTGAGGATTGACCCAACTCTAAACATGTAATTAATATGTTTTATATACACCTTATACACATAGCTGGAAGGTGATTTTATAGAATGTTTTAGTACACTGTAACCTGTTAAAAAAGGTCAAGTGTGGAAGTTTTCACTTGTGGTATCTAGCAGGTGCTCAGAAAGTTTCAGATTTTGGAGCTTTTTGGATTAGGGATGCTCAACCTGCATATGTACCTGTCAGCACTTATTGTATTATACAAAATGTGACCAAACAATATGGTGAATGTTTAAATAAAAAATGTACGACAGTATAAGACATATTGTCATTAATTTCTCTCGAAATACTCCTCCATGGCTTTGAACACACTTATCCCATCCTTTTTGCCACTTTCTGAAGAAGTTCTGGAAGTCCTCTTCGATGTACTCCATCATGACAACACTCCATGTCATTTATCCCTTCTGGTATAGCAATTTCTGTCAAATACAAGCATTATGGTGTGTGCTCATCCACCTTATTTGCTAGACCTGGCACCATGTGACTTCTGATTCTTCCTCAAAGTCAAAATGACCATGAAAAGTAAACGTGTTGCACTGACTAGGGACATCAAGGCAGCGACAACAGTGCAACTAAAGACACTCACAAAAGAAGACTTCCTGTACCACTTCAGAAACTAGTAAGAACAATAAGATAAGTGTGTCCATTCACCATATTTTCTCATCACAACTTGTATACTAAAAATGGGCATTTTCATTTGTGGAAATCATTTATTAAAATATATAGTCCTTTGGTGCTAGGGATTGAACCCAGAGCATCACATGGTAAGCACCTGCTCTATGACGGAGTCACATCCCCAGCTGATTAAAATAATTAAAAAAATATATATATACTGGACTCCTTACATTCCACCCTTTGTTCAAATTAACACAAGCAGTTTAAGAAGCACACTACCAGGTCATAAAACAATGCTTCTAGGTTTCAGACTGAGTGCTAATCTCACTGGATATTTTTCCATGAGACCAATGGATTTTGACAGCACTTTCAAAATTTAGAGAAGGCCTGATACTCCTTCAAATTGTGAAGGATTATGTGAAGGACAGAAACTTATACTACTGGCTCTCTTGCTCTTCAGGCCTTCGGATTTGGACTGCAATTATATGATTGGCTTCTGGGTCTGGGTCTGCTTCCATAATTGTATAAGCCAATTCCTTATCAAAAAACTCATTCTTATCACTGGGCATGGTGGCACACGCCTGTAATCCCAGGGACTCAGGAGGCAGAGGCGGGAGGATTGCAAGTTCAAGACCAGAGGTAGGCTGCGTAATTTAGCGAGACCCTGTCTCAAAAAGTAAAAAGTTGGGCTGGGGGTGCAGATCAGTGATCCAGCACTTGCAGAATATGCAAGTACGAGGCCCTGGGTTAAACCCCAGTACCGCAAAAACAAACAAACAAACAAAAAACAAAACAAAAAAACTCTCATTCTTAGCTGTGCGTGGTGGCACATGCCTATACTCTCAGTGACTTGGGAGGCTGAGGCAAGAGGATGCCAAGCTCGAGGTCAGAGGCAGTCTGCATAACTTAGTGAGACCCTGTCTCAAAATACAAAGTAAAAATTGGTACAGCTCAGGGTAGAGCTCATGGGTAGAGCACTTGCAAAGTATGTGTGAGGCCCTGGGTTCAATGCCCCAGAACCGCACACACACACACACACACACACACACACGTTGGTTCTGTTTCAATAGAGAATCCTGAATAATACCTGATTTTACTTCACTTGTTTTTCTCACATATATTCTATAGCTTATTGCATAAGCTCTTGGTGTTGGCTTATATTTTTCTAAATTTTTGAATAATTCTTTGCTTAGTTTTTCTTTCCTTTTTCTGTTCTCCCCCTCACTGATGAGGAAGCTTTTTCCTAGCTCTTTCTTAAATCATTTCTCAGAGAAGAAACTATCCCCTTCTGACTTTCCCTCCCTACTTCTCACTTAATGAGGCATTTATCAAAATGGGGAGTACAACTTTCAGTTCTGAGAAGGGAAGTCATACTAAATATAGAAGTCAGAAGATGTGAGGTCCCATCTTCACTCTTCTATGAACCAAAGCACCTGTGGCCTCTCAATCCAGTAGCCAACTCCTCATTCCACAAACATTTCCTGATTTTGGCCCCAGTTTCCTCACCTGTATAGTGAGAAGGTTAAAGTTCTATGATCTCTTCCATTTCTTACAATTCTTCCCTGAAAGACTTACAGAAGCTGCCTGACTGTTCTCTTCTTATTTATATATTGCACTTCTGTCAGACAGCAGTTCGTGTCTTGCTGGTAGCTTAGGAAGAGGAAGAAAATGCATTTCAGGCATCTTTTAAAAATCTTTTTTTTATTTAAAGGCTGGCAACCTAAGCGGGCAGGACATGGGGTAGTTAAAACAGTAACCACTTTCTCTAAAAAGCAACTCGTGTGTGTGCACACACACGCGACTCTGACACGTGATCTCAACATGAGTGGGTGGGGGAGGTTTATTACCACAGTATTGTGGTTGAATGTCCCAGAGAGCCCACTGGTACTCCCTGATCCCCATGACCCTAACCCAGATCAGCCTCTGGAGTCTTTCCCTTCACCCTGTGGATTTGGATGAGCAAGTCATAACCTTAGTGGAGAAATCTCAGCTTTCCATCATTCTGACTCAATCCTGGTTTCACTGCAGCTTAGGATCCTCACCAACAATAATATTTTGATGAAACATAACACAAAGAGAGGTGAAAACTTATTTCTCCATGGCCTTCTTCATGAACTGAATCTGCTTCAAGGAAAGTCTGGCTTTGAATGAAATTCTGGACAAGGCTAAGACCAAACAGAGGCTCAGTAGAAACATGGCAACAAAGATAGTGAACAACATAGAGCCTTTCCCTCTCCTGAGCCTCTGTAGTAGAGTCTGTTCTGTTCAGACTGGCCCTCCAGTCAGATGTCCTCCTCTATCTCATTCAGATGATCCTTATTTTGGGTGTAAGTCTCTCTTGAGTTCCTACTACATATTGTGGAAGAGACAATAATTAGTGATAACGGTTAGGTCGGCCTTGGTCCTAATCGTGTGTTTTCAGTTGTATGATCAAGGTGAGATGTTCACGATGTTCACTAAATTTTACCTGTATCTTCAGTAAACTGGGGAGAATTAAAATATGTACCATCTAGCATTCACTGAGATAGTGCCTATGAAACACTGAATGCAGTATTTGGTTGTTGGAGAGTCCTCAATGACTGTCAGCAAATGTTATCATCATTGTCACTGGGGGAGGGGGAGTTGTAAATGTTAACAGAAGCAGGACACAAAGTAAAGAATCCCTGCATCTCACTAGGGTAGTGGGGAAGGCTTCCCAGAGGAAAGGTCACTTGAAATAGCCCAAAGGAAGAATGGGAATTTGATAGTTGGAAAACGTAAAAGGGCATTCTGGTTGGATGGGTCAGCAATATAGTCCCCACATGATCTCATCCAGGAAGACTGATCCCCCAGACTTGTTAAAAATGAAGAGCCTCAGGCTCACAATGGAACAACCTTTGAGATGGTAGAGCTATTGAGCTGCAGGCTGTCCATGCACTTCCTGCTGATCATTAGACCAATGATTCATCAGCGGGACAAACTACACCTACCTGTTGCATAAATCCGGTGCGCTTGGTTTATTTTTATCTCATTTCTGTAAACTCTCTTTGTTCCATTATTAACGTACAGCACACTAGGCGAGGCAGGCTTAGAGATGTAATAAAATCCATTTAGGCTTTTTCACTCATCATGCATTATTGTGGCCGAGAAAGTGTGTCCTTCATCACCCCATCCTTTTCTTTGGGAAAAATGTTCTTCAGTATAACACAGAGTAGCTGTCACTTCTGCACTTCATTCCACAGTGGATATGTCAGTGGAATTAATATTTATTGAGCCTTGCATGAGGCACTTAAATTCTTCTTGTTGAGGCCTCACAAGAGTCTTCTGGAGGAGGTATTGCTTTCCCATTTTGTGGATATGACTCAAAGTGGTGGTGTAACCTGACCAAAGTCAGCTGGCCCAAAGGTAGGGGTTCTTCTGTGACCCTTTCTTTTGATACTAACCCTCATCATGGGACATGTTCTCAAGACACCCATGGTTGAGAAGGGCAACTTATGGGGAAAGACAGAGCCCCAAAGCCTTTTCCCCTTCCTTTCAATTGAGATTTCCCCAAGTTCAAATCCACAGCTATTGAGTGTGTTATCAAAATGCTGCCAAGAGTCCCACCTCTATCTCCGGAAGCCCACAGAGCTCAGTTCTCCCTTTTATGATGGGCTTTGACATAGTCGAGGAACGTTTCATTGTAAAAATCCTTGTCACTCACCACTGCTTTCCTTCTCCTGTAGTGCTTTGTTTTTAAGGAAGAAGCTTCCATTTGGAGGCAAACAGAAGTAAGTGACTGACATGGTTTGAATGGTTGTGTCTCTCCAAAATTCATATTGAAATCTAACTTCCAATGCAATGTATTAAGAGGTGGGATCTTTAGTGGTGAATAGATAGTGGGAGCTCTGCTTTTAGGAATGAAATTTATGCTGTTACAAGAAGGGCTTGAGGGAGCCAACAGGGCTCTTCTGTTTCTTTAAGCCATGTGAGGACATTTGTCCCCTGGGAATGCAGTAACAAGGCACCCTCTTGGAAGCAGACAGCAAACCCTTACCAGACACTGAATCTACCAATGCCTTGATCTTGGGCTTCCCAGCTTACAGAACTATGAGAAGTAAATATCTCTTGTTTTACAAATTACCTGGTCTGTGGTATTTTGTTATAACAAGAGGAATGAGTAGTAGACACCACACGACTGATCCTAGGGCTCTGATTGGCTCTCAAAGGATCCATGAAGCTGAATCACATTTATTTGAAGGAATGGCTTGTCTCAGCTACTAAATAGTGACACCTGTCACTGCCACTTTGGACTGTATTTCCTTTAAAAAAATATAGCTATTATCTGCTCTTTAAGTTCCTGTTTTCTGATTTCCAGCACAAATGAAACTTGTAAAACTTTTAAAGATTAGTAGATTTTCAGTGTGAGTGATTTAATCTACACTCGGTGTTCAATTGTTGCATTCCTACCAGATTCCCATATTTATAGCTGTCTTCCTCAACTTTCCTTATAAACCAGGAAAAGATTTCCACTTGTTAAAATGTTCTTTCCTCATTAAAAACCCAATGCTGCCTTGGCATTCCTCCTTTCTTCCTCTGCCTGCCTTGCTTTGACTGGTGGTGGCGTTAATTGGGTCACAATTAACTTACTAAAAGACAGCAAATAGGGAATGGCAGGTGGAAGGAGGAAAACATGAATATTAATTAGCTAAGATTCCAAACAGAAGCCTTTTAATTATATTAAAATGCAGAGGCCCACAGGCGGTGAGATAGTTCCTGCTATAAATCTGTCAACAGGCCATTACCTGAGCAACCTCAATGTGTTTTTAATGAATGAATATATACATTTCAAGTGGAGGAAAGAAAAATACTTTTGTGTTTATAAATATTAAAAAGAAAGCTAACAATGTGAGGAGATATCCATGGCAGGTCTCCTCAGGCTGGAGGTGTCTGGGAAAGGCTGCAAAGGCTTATCCCAGGCTATGAAACTAAAGCCAGTGGCTCATGTGAGGGTTGATTCAATTACAAACAGATGACTGGGCCAGGTCAAGCCAGAGGCTCCACTTCACCCCATGGCAGTGAGTGAGGCATTTAAGGAAGTTGCACTGACTTTCCAGGTCACTCAGAATCATTCACCACAGGAAACAAGAAAGTCAGGTGGTACCTCTCTTTGGTATTTGTTAACATGAAGAAAACATTTAGAGGTTGAAGGGTGACAGCCACCATGGTGGAAGGAGCCATAAACCAAGAAGAACTTAGAGTTCCAGGGCAATAAAGAAATGAAATTTGAGAAATCAGCTCTCAGGAGGGTTAGAGTCACCTTGAAAAGATCCATGCAAGAGGATGTTAGGGGAATGGAAAAGTGAATGAAGAAGAAAGCAGATTTATTTATTTATTTATTTATTTATTTATTTATTGGGGGTACTGGGGGTTGAACCCAGGGCCTCACACCTGCATGCTTTGCAAGTGATGGACCACTGAGCTGCACCCCCAGTCCACTTTTTTTTTTTAACTTTTTGAGACAGGGTCTCACTAAGTCACGCACACTGCCTCTGGTCTCGAACTTGCGATCCTCCTGCCTCTGTCTCCCAAACCACTGAGATTACAGGCATGTGCCACAGCGCCCGGTCAGGAAAGTGGATTTCTAGAGCAAAGCATGGCTTACTAGACTCAAAGGCCAAAACCATAATTAATGACCAATTAGACTAACCCTTCTAATTTTATTTATTTATTACATATTTATTTACTTTGCGGTACTTGGGGGCTGAACCCAGGGCATTGCACATACCTTGCAAGCATTCTACCACAGGGCTGCACCCCTAGCCCATTTTTCATTTTATATCTTGAGACAGGGTCTCACTAAGATATCCAGGCTGCCTCTGGCCTCAAATCTGGGATCCTCCTACCTCCACCTCCCAAGTTGCTGAGATTATAGGTGTGCTTCAGCATGCATGGCTCCAAACCCTCTGATTTTAGAGAAATGAAAACTGAGGGCCACTGGGGAGATTTGATAGGGAAATACTGATTTTCTTCTTACCTAGCTCTTCAGCTATGCACCTCCTTGCCTGTCTACTTACCTTTCCAAATGCCAGTTCTTTTTATAAAGTGTTGAGGACTTCCATAGACCTCCTTGCTCCCAATCTGGAGGATTTCCTAAGACTTGTTGCTACACTTCTAACTTTAAATAACTACCCATTTGAGGAAATTAGGAATACTATATATTATGCACATCTTGCATGATCATGAAGCTATCCATGTACTGGGCCAAAATAGTTCAACCCAAATGCAGAGTATTGATAAAGTCCATGCAAATCAACTGGGATGCCAACAGAAAGACTTCAGTACCTTTTTAGAGATACCTTTAATTTTGGAAAGCTGGAACATTAAAAAAAGAAACTCACCATAAGACACCTGAACACATTTGGGGTCTTGGAGTTTGCCATCAACAACTTTGGAAAGAAGATAAGCAGAAAATAATTCTTTTAAGTACAGTTAAAAATTAATTCTATGCATTTGAAATCCATCAAAGGTCCCTATGATTTTGAAAAGCTTTTTGTCGGGTTTTTAAGGCTAAACTCAGAAACCATCTGCAATTGGACACACTCTTATACATGAATGTACATGTGGGTGGAAGTATAAATGTAAAGAACTGGTAAGGGCAAAGCATACATTGGTCTCATCAGCTAGTGACACTGCATTCCCAGAAATGGCAATGCATCTCACAAACATCTGCCTTTGGCTCAGTAGGAATTCAGTAGAGATAAAGGATATTACCTACTGGAAAAGTAATTCAAAAGGTACCTGAATAAAATGGTAGGAAAGTACTGTTACTCTCTCACACTGATGAAAGTGTTCACACATGTTCTAGAGTGCAGAGGTCAGGCAGGCTTAATATAATTTTGACATGCACTTAACTTGACATCATGACTATGGGCCATGTTAATACAATTTACCTGGTATCATAGAGGAGAATACAGAAGATGCTAAAAGTCACACAGAAGTATATTAAATTTCCATTCAGTTCAATTCATTGTGGCTCAGTATCTTCCATGGGCCAAACACTGGTTTAGAATTGAATGATGCAAAGCAGAATAAGACAAGACATACTTCTGCTTCTCTTCCTGGGAATCACACATACAAGTAACTTCAACACCATGGAGTAAGTGTGGTACTGGGGATGTGCAAAGGGAACAAATGAGCACAGAGGAACAGTTTTGAACTTCACCTGTGGTATCAGGAGAGATTCTTGGAGAAGATAGAAGATAGGGCATGAATTGAATGGACAAAGATAAGGGGGCCAGAGAGAGGGAGGGAGGCAGGGAGGGGAGAGGACATGACCTTCAAACTTAAGGATACACAGTATAACTACTGTGTGGTTTTCCTGCTCTATACCATTTGTCTTAGTGGAAAACCTATTTTGTTGTTCTTGCCTTCAGATGAAGGTCCAGGGTTATCTGAAGTAGAAGCTTGCTTCTCTGTGAGATGATAGGAAAAACGAATAGAACAACATTGAGCAACCCATCACTCACTGTCCTGAGTTGCTCCTGTTTCCCTACAGAGGTGTTGGGAAGATTTTGCTGCTGTTAATTCTTGTGGTGTGGAAACAATAGGGATGCCCAACACCTGCCTGGATAATAAATTGCAATTAATCAATATGAACCAAGATGGTGACTTATCACAAACTACCCACACTTGCTGATTGTATCTTTTTTAATATTCATAACCGGATAGCAAAGTTGATGGTCAGTGGCTGGCTGGAAGCTACAATAGGAAGAAACTCACTCTCTGTTTGGCTCTTCCTGACTGCAATTCTTCTGTATGGGAAGGAGGGGTAAGCTTGGCTAGGTACAGATCTCTGCCCCAGTGACTATACTTGGACAAGCCTATACAGCCATACTATCCTGGGGTCTGATCCCATCTGATCTTTGAAGCTAAGCAGGGTCAGGCCTGGTTAGTCCTTAGATGGGAGACTGCTTGGGAATATCAGGTGCTGTAGACTTGGGAGAAGGACTTGGCAACCTACTCCCAAAAAACAATCAGCCATTGAAAAACCTATGAATAGCAGAGAAGCACTGATGGGCATGGCACAATATTGGGGAGTGTTTCATTCTGTTGTGTATAAGGTCATTATGAGTCAGACCTGACTCAATGGCACTTAACAACAACAACATACTTAGACAAAGTCTTAGCAGTTGACCAAGGTCAGAATCTGGTTGTCTAAAGAAGGGTCAGGAAGAAAGTCATGCCTTTGTAGCCTTAGCAATGTTTAGTTAATTCTAGCCTAGGGACAAGGTGAAAATTGGAAATATAAAAATTCCTCTTCTTTTTCATTTCACTCCATCTCCTATACCCAGGCCTCTTGCTAGTCTTAGACACACTAGGCTGGTCAGGGTCTGTGCTGGGCTTGGGATTTGTTTGGGAGAAATTTTTTCGTCTTCTAAGCATCTCAAAACCACTAGGAAACTCTAATTGTTGTTGTTAGGTGCTGTTGAATTGGGTCTGACTCATAGCAACCCTGTGTACAGCAGAACCAAACACTCCCCAGTTCTGTGCTGGGCACAGGATCATATTTATGCTTAAGCCCATTGTTGCAGAAAATGCTAGAGCTACCCATAACTCAGATAAATTTGACAAATTGACTCAGTGTAGTCTTTCTAGGTAGTCCAGGTTCAGAGAGTTAAGCTACACTTTCAGAAGAACTGTTGGGCTAGAGTTAGATTTGGGGAACTTGGAGGGATATATGTTTATGGTGGGCACTTTGACAATCTTATCCTCTCTATGTCAGGGTTGGATAAATAACAGAGATATTTCATAGTTAGCCTCTTATCAAAAATGGCATATGCATATCTTTCTGATAAAGGCTAACACATGTTTTTTGGGGGTAAATTAATGAAATTAGAACTTCCAAAAGACACAAAAACTCGTGATAAATGTACTGGTTACAGGGGAAGCATGGGTGACTGTAGAGCAAGGGAGTTGGGGAAGGAAAACTGCTTGGCAGGGGAAGATTGATTCAGTGAACTGGTCCTGCAACAAGACTCTTCTGGACTTGTTTCTAAGGCTTAGAGAGCTGCCAGTAGAAATACAGCAAGTGGTTCTCATAAGATTCTCTCTGCAAGAGGTTGGCAGTAGAGAGGTGCTCTGGGGTTCAACTTAAGAAAGCGTAGCCCTGGGGTGATTGTGTGTGTGTGTGTGTGTGTGTGTGTGTGTGTGTGTGTGTGTGTGTGAGAGAGAGAGAGAGAGAGAGAGAGAGAGAGAGAGGGAGAGAATGGTTGTTGTTGTTGTTGTTGGGTGCCGTCAAGTCGGTATCCTACTCATAGGGACCCTCATAGGGTTTTCAGTGGCTGAGTGCTTCGGGATTGCCAGGCCTTTCTCCCATTTTTGCGGTGCTGGGAATTGAACTCCTGGCCTCAGAGACTGCAGCGCAGCGCTCTACCCACTGAGCTAAATCCCAGCCCATGAGAATGGTATGATAGTTTAAAGAGGACTGAAACCTCTCTCTTCCTTCCCTTTCCTGCCTTTCCCTTTCCTCTTTTCTTTCCTTCTTTCTTCTTTTGTCATTATTCTTATCAAGAAGTAGTATTTGTTTTCCTTTCTTTTGGATTTTACCAATAGAGTGTCTTACTACATTGTGTCTTGCTAAGAGCACAAGCTGGCCTGGGACTCAATATATATCGCAGGCTGGCCTTGTGCTCATGATCGTCCTGCCTCAGCCTCCTGAGTGCTGGAACTGCAGGCATGTGCCACTGCATCCAGCATTATGTACTTCTTGAGACCAGGATTTAAAAGATCTGTATATTTCTTTTTCACCTTTCTTGGAATACTCTTTCTTGGAACTCAGCCACCATTCTGTGAGGGAGCCCAACAAAACCCATGGTGAGATCTATTGGAGGGAAATCAAAGCCCCTGGCTAACAGCCCTAACTGAAGTCCTGCTGACAGCCAGCACTAACTGCCCACTATTGTGGATGAGGCCATGTTTGATCTTCCAGTCATTTCAGTGCCTCATGTGGCACCACGTGAGGCAAAATAAATGCTCAGTTGTTCCATGGGATCATGAGAAATAAGTTGTCATTTAAAACCATTGGGTTTTGAGGTGGTTTGTTATGCAGTAATAGATAACCAAAACACCTAGAGTGGCCACACTTTGGAAGGGATAATTTAATTGGGGTGCAACTTCCATCAGGGGAGGGAGGATGGCCCTGGAAGCTACACCTGTGGTAAGCAGCAGTCCGGCCTGCAGAAGTGCTACTTTCACAGTGCAAGTAGAGAAAGGAGAAGAGTGAAGGCTACCATGTGGTGGCAGGCAGTCCTTATCCTGGAACACGTGGAAATTTGTAGACATGTTGATAAGAATGAAAGTGTGATCTGGAGATTCCACAACAAGGACACATAAACTAGGGAACCCCAATCTCTGCAAGTTTATGTTACTGTTGCAACCCTGCTATAAACTGGGCTTTCTTTTCTCCTTGAGATTTGAATAAGATTGGCTTGAACTTCCAATTCCACATCCTGCGAAAGACTCCCTAAGATTTCTATGAGTTTCTAGGGAAACTATTTTCTTCTCATTAGTCATAAATCCAAAGTCATAGATATTGATTCTACCATTGATAGATGTTCTCACTATCTCTTTTAGGCTGCTTTTGTTTCACATAATATCAACCTAACACAAAACTGGAATCTTTCTTTAGTTTCCATAGTTTCTACTCATAAAAGCAATCTTGGCAATTCATAGATTTTAATAAGGAATTTTGGAGCATAAGAAGAGGATTTGAAATTGTAACAACATAAACTTCAAGTTGAAATCAAGACTATCTTCATTCTTAAAAGGTCTTTGGTCACTCTGCCACTAAGGACTTTTCACAAGCAGTAACTCCCCAACTACTGACTGAGCCCCATTTTATGGTTCTTTTCTCTTTCAGTAGCAAATAAATAAATAAATAAATAAATAAATAAATAAATAAATGTTTGTTTCTTTCATTTTCTTTATAAAGTAGCTACATGTTTATTATGCTCAATGCCTTTTGCTCCAACTTTAGCAGCTTTATTGAAGTATATTAGTCAGCAAAGACAGTTGTCCTCCAAGGAGCAATAGTGAGGTCAGCTGTTACAGTAAGAATATTGCAGTGTCCCACTTTCTACCCTTCTTAAATCATTATGGTTTCCTGCAAAGGTGCCTCGTTTGACCTCTCTCCCTGTCTCTCTCTCTCTCTCTCTCTCTCTCTCTCTCTCCCTCCCTCTCTCTCAACATTGGGTGAGAAGAAAGTCAGATACAATAGATCTGATCCTGATCTGTTCCTTCTTCCTCTCAAAGTGTGAAGACAATGCCGTGCAAGGTGCCCTTTAGGGTGTTGCTTTCTTTCTAACTCTTTTACCTTACCTAGGTGAGCAGGGGAGAATTTCTGCCCCTCCCAACACAGGGACTTCTGTACCCCTCATTAGTTGCCTCATCTAGGCCTGGGCAAACTGGGAGTGTGGGTAGGCATCTTCTTAGGATCAAACACAGCAACACCTTGTCTTGACATGAAGTAACCCTGTTCATTGTGCCAAATCCATTAGGCAAAGCTTCCCTGGGTATAAGACTTCTTGTTCCTAGGCCTGCACTTGTTCATGCCTGCTTCTTCCTGGGCAAGGTGAGCTGAATCTCCAGCCTGGATTTCCAGAACACCTTCTCTGAGCCACATGCAAATGATACTGTTCTTAGGAAGCTCCCTAATAGGCTGATGGAGCCTGGCATGTTTTTGTGAACATGGTTGAGGTATAACGACTGCAGCCTTTTCTCTGATGGACGACTCTTCCTGCTCTTCCCATCCCCACATCCCCCTTTGAACTACCATAGAAGTCTATTCTGAAGTTTGGACAGAACCAGTCCTTTGGATGGTGGCTACCTTCCCCCTGATTCTTCTCTTTCATCACCCCAAAAATGGGATACATTGGAAACCCAATTGTGTTATCTCTGGGCTCTAAAAGTAAGACTGGGACAAGATTGAGCCTCTCTCCACAGGTTAAGCCTGATTTATCACCAGTTCATTGTTATTGGTCTTCTTTGAGCAGGACCTGAAACTACGGAAACTTCTGACAAAAGTGGTCTAGGGTTAGAACTTCTGAAGTTTCTTTTTTTAATTTATTTTCTAAGTGAGACACCAGAGATGGTGAGTAGTCTGTTTCATTTAAAAATGCCTTCCTCTGTTTTCAAATTTGAGGTGCATGATTTTATAGTAGAAACTCAAGAAAGTCAAACATGGATAAGACTCAGAATTTCTTGTTAAAAGTGCTTATGATTCAGTAAGAGAAATAAAACAATCTACCTACCGTTTGGCAAGGCTAATACCTCCTAGGACTGGAGCGTGCTAACTGAATCAGAGCTATGAAGGCTTTTTATGGCTTTATTTATGGAATTACATTTCCCCTTTTACACATTAATAAATGTTCCTTTCTCCTCTCCAAATCCTCCAAAGCTGTGACTTGCTGTGCTCCTCCATCCTTGTTCACAGAGTCATCTGGTATCATCACAGGTGGTGTGCTGGACCCCTTAAAATCTCAAAGAAATATCACCAGTTTCTACTTGCCTGTTGACTTTAACCCTCTGTTTTCTCATCCATCACCATTTTTTTTTTTGCAGAATTCTCAAGCTGTCCTTAAACTTATCTTTCAACATTTAGAGTGGTATTCTTTGTGTATTTCTTTCCAGCACTGTCATTTGCCGAGAATTTATGGCATGATAGGTCAAATCTGTTGTCTATCAACTTAAAGCAAATGGCAGAGAGAAAGGATAGGAGGGAATACGCCACAGCCACTGAGAACATGGTCAGCAGAAGGTAGCATGGCAACACTTTTCTCTGGAGCATTTGTAAGAATTTGCATGGGTATGGCAGTGGCCAGGGGCATAGGGATCAGGCTGCCATGCTAGCTCTCACAGGCTGGCACTTGGGTCATGGGAAAGAGAGACTAGCACACTCTAGTGGATTTTTTTCTTGGAAATATTCCAAAGAAAACTCACATGTACAAGTCAATGCTATAAAGGAGGGGGAGAGGAAATTAAAATAAATATGTAAGGATATGGTTATGACCTCAAATAAGTAAAACATATAGGAAACTATTGTTTTGGGGTTTGATGGTCAAGGAGGGCTTCCTTGAGGTAGCAGCTTTTGAAAAGACATTATTATCTTCTTTGCAATGAATGATGAGACTATTGGCATGGGGTAGACAAGTTACCTTCAGGTAAAAGTAGAATGATTAAGAGAGCAGAAGTCTGGTCCCTTCTTATGGATCTGCATTTGCTCCTCATAAAATGTTACTAGCTTACCACTTCAGGAGCATATTGGCGAGTCCTGTCAGGAAGCAAGGTGTGACTATATTTTCTCAAAAGATTGGGACTATCTTCCTAGGAACTATCTCTCATTCATCTTTAGTCCTTAGAGCCCAGCATAGAACCTGGAAAATGGCTCAATAATAATTCATTGACTAATTGGTAGAACAAATGAATCACTTAGTTGAGGAAGACTCTTCTGGGTTCTGCCCAGCCTCGTATCTTCATTTTGAGGGAGTGTCTATACCCACATTGTGGTGCATTTGCATGTATAGTTCAGCACTCCACAGGGTATAGTATATCAGGGCAGTGCTCTGATTTATTTAACAAATTACAAAGTAGATAAATGGGAATGTCAAAAAGATATTCAGGATTTCTTTTAAGACCTTAGTGCACTTGTTTTTTAATGAGGTTAATGGCATGATGCCAGGTTGACTACCTTGGAATGACCTGAAGAATATTAACAATTCTGATTTCTATAATTTTGAGATTTTTCTCAAATGACTGATCGACAGACAGATCTGAGAACCACTGTGTTAATATTGAAAATATGACTAAAATTTCAAAAAGATCCTTGTTAGAGGAAATTTTCTAGGAGTAAATCATGTAGTTTAGGTGCCTTCAGGGTACACCCAGGCAGCATTTGGGAAGGAAGTGATGATCTTTCTGAAAGTTAGACTTAACCTCATCATAATACCTAACCTTGGTTGTCAACTTGACTAGATTGAGAGATACCTGGGAGATTATCAAAGCATACCTCCAGGTGTGTCTAGGAGTGTATTTCCAGAGAGAACTGATATGTGGAGTAGAAGTGAGGAAGAAAGACCTGCCCTGAATGCAGGCAGCACCATCCAATAGGCTGGGGGCTTAAATGGAATAAAAGTGGGAAAAGGAGGAAGTCAGGCAGCACATGTAAGCTCTGTTTTTCATGAACAAGTGAGTTGATTGATGCTGCCATTTCCTGTGGATATCAGACTTCGGCTTCTTTAGCCTTTTGTTGTGGACTCACACCAGTGAATCTCCAACTTCTAGGCTTGTAGCCTTGGACTGGGACTGCATCATTCGTTCTTCTGGCACTGAGGCTTCCATCTGCTTTGATTGAACAGCCACTAGGTTCTCTGATTCTCCACCCATACAGACATCCATTGTTGGACAATAATTGTGTAAGGTAACTTAATAAATCCCTTTTTATAATTACATATATAGCATATACATATATATGCATATATGTGTGTGTATATATATGTGTATGTGTGTATATATGTATATATACATATATATGTATATGTATATATGTGTGTATATATGTATATATACATATATATGTATATGTATATATGTGTGTATATATACATATATACATATATATACACACATATATATACACACACACACATATACATATACATATGTTGTGTGGGGGGCATGGCAGTGGCCGGGGGTGGGCAGATCAGGCTGCCTTGCTAGCTCTCACAGGCTGGCACTCAGGTCATGGGAAAGAAAGATATATGAGTAGCACACTCTAGTGAATTTTTCTTGAAAATATTTTAAACTATATATATAGATATAGATAGATTATCTATCTATCTCTCTATCTATCTCTCTATCTATCTGTATATCTATATGCTCACTCCTGAAACAATCAGCCATCAAAAACCCTATAAATAGCAGAGGAGCACTGACAATAGTGTTGGGCATGGCACAGTGTCAGGCAATGTTTTGCCTGTTGTACATATGGTCACTATGAGCTGTATGTGACTAGTTCCGGCCAATACAATATGGGCACAACTGATTCCATAGTCTACTTCCAAGCTTAGCTCCTAAAGAAGCTCCAGTGTAATCCTTCATGTCTTCTCTCTTTTCCTATCTGCAAGCTGAAAACAAAAGATGAGAAGGTCCTATGGGATGGAAGAACAAGGCAGAAGGGAAACTACTATGGAAGGAACTGGTTTTTGAATGATTGTGTTGATCATCCTTAGACAGACTGGCAGGGAGAAAATCTTTTACTCAATTAAGATACTGGTTTGCTCTAGTAATGAGTCTCCCCTGACTAATAAAGCTGTTCTGCTTTTCTTCCACAGCCTCTACAGTTATAATGCCCACTTTTGATCTAAGAGCTTACAACCAGTTGGCAAAAGGAAGAGGTCTTTCAAAGGAGCCGCTACGAGGGTGATGGGACATAGGAAAGCCACAGAGCTGGGAGTTGGAAGAAATGGGTTTGTTTCCTTACCCTCTGCCTAACTGTATTATCTAAATCTATTTCTTATACTGCCAAAGAATCTTCTGCTGTGAAATGAGGATAACATGAAATAACATATATAAAAGAACCTGGCAATGGTTCTCAAAAAAACTTTTTGAATATAAAAACTTTTCAAAATGCAGTTAGAGTTTAGCAGAAGTTGAAGGAAGTATCAAAAAGGAAGAATTTGTGGCTTCAAATGGCAAGTCCAAACAGCCAGAAGATACCACTATGGATATATTGAGCCATGATCTGTATGGCAGGCCTTGTGGCAAGTGCTTTACATGCATTATCACATTGGACACCGTGGCAAGTCTGTGAGGTATGCAGTATTATCTCCACTTTGGAGGTGATGAAATTGAGCCTTATCTAAATTGTTGGTCTCTGGACAATTTTTTGAGCTATTTCTTCCCGCTTCTTTCTTGCTTCAGGATAACGATAGAATGTCTTTCCCTACTGCATGCCAGACACGTAGCACAGTGCTTGCCCCAGACCAAGTAATACTTGATATATACTTTTTGGTTAACTGATTGATTTCTCAGAGGAGCAAAAGGGCAATTTGTCTTTTGCTTTGCCCCCCATGCCCTGTTGATCTTACCACATAGGTAGAATGGTTAAGCCTTTATATTCATATTTTAGGACTCTGTTGCTCTGGAGTTATTT
Organism: Pedetes capensis; assembly: GCA_007922755.1. NCBI lineage: Eukaryota > Metazoa > Chordata > Mammalia > Rodentia > Pedetidae > Pedetes > Pedetes capensis. The sequence continues at coordinate 56,302 of VMDO01002424.1, read as the reverse complement.
GATGTTTTTTTGTTGTAATCCAAAAAAGGAAAAAGGAAAAAAAAATTTTTGCCAGGCATTCAGGAATGCCCCCCTGCGCAGCTTTGTGTTTTGATTAAGGGGTGGAATTGGCTTTGGGAGGTAGAAGGGAGGCAGTGGTAAGTCCATTGGGGGCTAACATCAGGGTAGGGCCTTTGCTGGGATAGACAGGGATGCCACTAGTTTGGACACTGAGTGCCAGCTAAGGTGGCCCACTCATCCAGGTTTTCCCTGAACTTTCTTATTTTTAAAACTCAAAGTCCCAAATCCTGGAAATGTATTTGGTCCTGAATGAACCAGGACATGTGGCTATTCTCTATTGCTACATCTGAGGATCCATAGTAAAAGGCCATTATGTCAAGCTTAGCATGGAGGAAGAGGGGTCTTTCATGTTCTAATGGACCATGAGGTGTCAAATATGACCTGAGATGGCCTGAGGAAGAGGCCCTTCCCATATTCTCTGGACTTCATAAGCGTTTTGAAATTCTTGAACTTTCCTATGGAGGATAGCTCAACCTCTGACCTTTCCCCACCTCAAACCATGACAGAGAATACATATCTTGCTTTTTGGTGAAGATCTGGAGCCAGATTTAATCTGATTTGGGAAAAGAGGACAATGTTCTTATATTTAAGGAGGTGGGTAAATTCTTATCACCTAAAAGAGAATTGCCCAAAGGACCCCATCTAAATACTGAAAGAACTACTGTTTAAATACAGGGTTGTCTGGCCTGAATGTTAGTTTTCTTTCCCTCAGGAGGTACATTGAATTGGAAGGAAAATAATTTATTCATTCAAGATGCACTGTCAGTTTTTGTTGCTGTAACACAATACCTGAGAGAAACAATTCAAAGTTTCTTTTGGTTCCTGGTTTCAGAGGTTTCAGTCCAAGGTCAGTTGGATCTACAGCTTTGGGCCTGGGAATATCAGAGAGTAGGAATGTGTGGAGGAGTAGGTGGTTTGCCTCCAGACAGCCAGAAGCAGAGACCAGGAAGAAGGGATTGGGGACATGATTGTTGTTGTTAGGTGCCATCCAGTCAGTATCTGACTCATAGCAACTCTCTGTGCAACAGGTGAAACAGTATTGTTAGTGCTTCTCAGCTATTCATAGAGTTTTCAATAGCTGATTGATTTTTGGGAGTGGGTTACTGGGTCCATCTCCCAAGCCTACAGCACCTGGTGTTCCCAGGCGGTCTCCCATCCAAGTACTAACCAGGCCCGACCCTGCTTAGCTTCTGAGATCTAACAGGATCTGATGCCACAGCTGTACAGCTGCAGGTGGGGGCATGATATACCCTTCAAAGTCACACCCTGAGTGACCTACTTCATCCAGCTAAGTCCCATCTCCTAATAGCCCCTTCGGCTATGAATTGTCAATGTGTTAATCCATAAATGAAGTTAATGCCCTCATGATCCAATCACCTCTCAAGAGTGCCACCAGCTAGGAACTAAACCTTCAACGCAGGACTCTTTTGAGGGATACTTCATATTCCAAATCATAACACAAGTGGAGAGCTGGAGATGCTTTCCCCCCACCCCCACCCCAGTACTAGGGATTTGAACCCGGGACCTCATGCATGCATTTTTGTAAGCACTCAACCACTGAGCCATACCCTCTGCCCATTTTTCAGTTTGTATTTTGAGACAGGGTTTCACTAAATTGCACAGCCTAGTGCTGGCCTCAAACTTACAATTCTCTTGTCTCAGCCTCCCAACTTGCTGGGATTAAAGGTGCCACTACACCTCGCTTATTTATTTATGTATTTATTTAAGGCAGGGTCTTACTCTGTAGCTCAGGCTGTCCTTGCTCTCAGCTTCCTGAGTGCTGGAATCACAAGCATGTTTCCCCATGCCCAGCGACGCTCATTTGTTTCATTTGGTGGTTGTCGTTCACCTAGCATCAGCTTCTCTTCCCTCCAGTCCAGATTTCTGCCTGACATTTAAGATTCTTCTGGTTTTAGCGCCAACCTATCTTTTTGGGCTTACAGCCCAGGATGTCCTACTTGTAGCCCCTGATTTCAGTCAGTCAAGGCTTCTTCCCACTTTTCCACCTCTGTGTTTCAGCCTCTGCTGTGCCCTCTACCTGAAATGCCCTTTCCTTCAACCTTTTTGTGATCAGTATCTTGCCATCTTTTAAGTCCACATCAAGCTTTCCTGGACCCTTTCTTCTGGTCTTCTGCAGTTAAATATGTCCTGCATTCCCTTACTGCCATGATAACTATTCTTCTGTGTCCTGGGGTCCAGGTTCCCTTTGGGCAGGAAATGGGACATGCATCTTATGTGATAGCCTCAGAGAACCTAGCACAGCAACATGCACATAGTAGACACTCCACAAATATTTGTTGAAATGCAGTGGAGAGGATTAAGGGGGAAGGAAGTCTTTAGCTTTTCCCTAGAATTGAGACAAAAGTTAATTTAGTGGGGTGCATTTGAGAAAACTCAGGTGAGAAAAAGACGATCACAGAAATAGAGGTAAGAAAGTGCAGCCAGCAGCCTTTTTTCATGCCGACTGTCCCTGAAAATCTCAGAAGCAGCCAGAGACTGATCTCTCTGACCTTCAGCCAGGGGCCAGAACACACCTCCCTGTGGTTTGAAGACCCACTCCCAGGCTTTCCTTCCAGGCCATGGAGGCCAGGAGACACTCGGAGAATGCTCTGGGGTGGATCTCTCTGCTACAGAGTTCACTGAGATCTGTACTTTGAAGTGCTAGGGATGTCAGTTATATAAAGTTATATGACATCTTCTATCCTGAGGCAGAGGGGAGGGTGGTAGATGGAGGAGGAGGGAAGGAAAGAGGCTGTTGGCCCCAGAAAGTTGCGGTGATGCAAGCGCTCAGGGAGAGGCCAGCTCTGTCTCCCTTACCACACACATCTCTTCCAAATGTGCCCTGATGTGGCCTACTCCAACCCAAACAAAACACCTGGAGGGAAAGTGATTTTGTGGTGAGCTCTGTTTTCAATACTATGGATCATTTGCCAGCATGGTGATCCATCACCAGATTTTTACAAAAAAAAATTCTTCAGGATGGTTCCTTTCCTTTTTTATCGGTATATTTGCGTCCCTATTGCTACTCACTCTCTCTCTTGAGGCCAAGGTATTTTTTTCACTGATTTTTGCCATCTGGGTCGTATTTCCTTAGAATGTTTCTTCTCTAATCCTTTCTTTGATGCCAGGAGAAGTAATACCAATGGGCTGGAGAGATTCCAAAGCTCAATACACTGGGGCTGGCTACAAACCTCAACATTACTTCACACACGTTCTGGAATCTTCTCCTTTTAATTTTGTTTTCTTTTTTCTTCCCCTTATTTTTATTTTTATTTTTATTTTTTTTGCAAGTGGACATGAGTTATGGGCCACAGAAGAAGGTAAAGCTCATAGTTCAGCTGCCCTACTCAGAGGTGGGTGGGCCATACGCTCTTAGGACATAGATTAGGTGGCTGTCTGGGGAAACACATTACTCTCAGTGATTTGAGATGGCCAGGGCTACAAATTGTAATTGCAAGCAGGAGAAGTAAAACTTAATTTTTATTTTTTTATTTTTTTATTTTTTTTGATTCTGGGGCATTGAATCTGGGCCTTGCACATAACTAGGCTAATGTTCTACCACTGAGCCACTCCTCTAGCCTTGTTTTTATTTATTATTTGTTTGTTTTGAGAAAGTATCTTGTTAAGTTGCCCAGGCTGCCTCTGGCCTCAAACTCACAATCCTCCTGCCTCAGCCTCCTAAGTCACTGGGATTATAGGTGTGTGTCCTGTGCCTGGCAAAACTTCACTCTTTCCTTCAGCCAAGAACTCTGTCTCACCATGAGCTGTCAAATCTGTAAAGCTTGAGACCTAGCTACCCTGTAAGGAAGCTGTGGAAAATCATTGTAACGCATATAAATATGTTCAACAGGACAAGACCTGTAAGGAAACAAGAGCCAATGAGAACCAAAAAACATTAGTTATTAAAAAGAAAAAAAAAAGAAGGACTACAGATATTGACATCTCACCTTCTGAGGTCCTACTTTGCTTGACCTGGGCTGAGAAATAGGCAGCAGTACACAAAAATCTAGATGGGAGCTGAGGCGTGGCTCAGAGGTAGAGGACATGCCCAGCAGGCAAACAGGCCCTGGGTTTGATCCCCAGAACCAGAAGAAAAGAAAAAAGCAATCTAGATGTAGTTTTCTTAGAGAAGAATACTTAGTGCGGGTAAATTTTAAGATCTTGTTGACAATAAAATAATCCATCCTGTATAAATTAATAAAAATATATTCATCTCTTAAAAAACTGTTAGTCTCCTTTTCCCCTTAAATTATGTGGTAGAAGGAGGATGAGGCTGAGAAACAGAGACTGCTAGCAAATAGCTTTGTGGTCTTGGAAAAGTCATTTAAAGTCTCTGGATCTTCATTTCTCTATTTTTAAATGGTATGATTTCAGAAAGATGCACAATTGTACATTAGGGACAAATACTTTGTGGGGTTCTCCCAGAGACTGGAGTTGCATTGGTATAGACAACAACAACTAAGAACCAAAATTCAGAATTTTATTGGGTGAAGGAAGCCTGTGTGTTTTTTTCCTTTTCTTTTCTCCTCACTTGCATATATTTGTACTTCTTGCTTCCAACCGGGAGAATCAATTCTATGACCACACAAAAATCTCATTAGGCCCAATATCTGAGGCCACTTTAGTGGTTCATAAGAGACAACCAAAGTTTTAGTTCCATCCACATGAGGCCTCTGGGCCAAACTGGAACTGAATGTCCTAATTTGTATTGAATTATTTGCCAAGCAAATATGGAGTGCTTTTGATGTAAACAGGAGTATTCACACTCAACACGGTTCGTAGCAGCAGGCAAGCCAGTCGTTCCAACTTGGATTCTGCCTACTTCCAGCAGTTCTGCATTAAGGTTGATGTAGGTTAGTACAGCTAGTGGCTGTGGGATGGTCAAGTTTCAGCATCATTGATTTCCAGGGTCTTGTATCAAAAACTGAGGCTGCCAGACAAATGTTGTCTTGAGCAAGGATGGGATCTGAGGGAAGGCTCTGTCTGGGCCCTAGAATATTCAAAATGCTTATAAGCCTGGGATGGAAATGGCCATCGTCCTGGAATTGTCATCAGAGTCAATCCATATTTACTGAAAACCCATCCTAAGTGCTGGGAATGTTGCACTGATGATGTTTCCTAAAGTGGGATTTGCCCATTTCAAGTTTTCCTACAGGGTCTAGATTTTCAATTAATTTTATCAAGCAAACTGGCCACTCGCCTATAATCCCAGTGGCTCAGGAGGCAGAGGCAGGAGGATCGCAAATTCAAGACCAGAGGCAGTCTGCATAATTTAGTGAGATCATGTCTCAAAAACTTAAATAATGGGCTTGGGGGTGAGGGAATCTCAGTGGTACAGCACTTGCAGTGTATGCAAGCGCAAGGCCCTGGGTTCAACCCCCTGTACCACACACACACACACACACACACACACACACACACACACACACACACAAAGACAAAATGGCCACTTGTCTACCTTCCTGAAAAAGAGTCTTGAGCTGCTTTCTTTTTCTAGCATTTGTGGGAGCTCCTTACAAGGATGTGCTATGGTCTCTGATTAACAGTCTCTGACACCTGACTTTTGATTAGAGAGTCTGGATGTTAGTGTTTCTCTTGTCACTGGGAATTTCTTCCCCACTGAAGTGTGCAGAATACACAGTCTGTATTTTTTCTAAATGGTGCATATACAAACTCAAGCGAGTATTCTTTAGTGTTTGATGGAACTCATCCTGAGCATGACATGGCCCCTGGCACATTTGGGCCCTGACTGATGGCTGCTATTGTTAGTGGTAACACATCTATATCTTGGGTCCTGGGCTCCCTAAAGATGCCTGCAAAAGGGCTGCTGGAGCTGGAGAGCTGGCCTGACATTTTGGCAGCAGCACTGAAGAAAAGCTGTCTCTCACTCCGAGGTTTTTCAGTCCATAAACCAGTAGCCATTTGGTTGTGGAAGACCCATGCAGAAACAACAAGAGAAAATTGAAAACACATAAGCACATTTTCTGGGTTTAATAGCCCTGCTCCCTCTCTCTCTACCTCTGGTACCTTAGGCAGAAATTGCTGACCTCTATTTAATTTTCTGAACTGCAAGAATTATGGGCCCAAAGTTCAGTGAATTGGAAGAGGTAAGCTTTTATGCCTCTGAGCCAGCTTCCCCATAAGCATTAAATCTACAAATAAAAGCAACATTTCTATTTATACTTCCTGGGATTTGTGTATTAGGGAAGCCAAGCATGTCCCTGCCGCCCTGTGAAGGTGACTGCATGGTCAAATTTGCGTCCAGGTAATGCGACGGAGCCTTCCCATCTGGTCCAGAGGAAACAACCAAAGCAGATGGACAAGAGAGATTAAAAACAACACATGCAATTTCCTTCGGGAAAGGGCACCTGCTCAAACAGTGTTTGTTTGATTCTCCTCCTGTCCACGGGTGACAAATGTGTGCTAGAGGAAGGTTTATGTGTGTAGCTGTCCTGGGCACTTGCATCTCATCAGGGCGCAGGATCCTGAAAGGCAGCCTGGCTCCCTGAACCCGCATGGTGGAGGGTCTGTGAAGCATCCCCATCTCATGCAGGACAACGGAAGTTAATTCTGGTCCCCACCAAGCATGCCAGACACTCACACATCCACGTCATGTCTTCCTCGTGGCCCTGTCTGCCTCTGCTTGGTGCTCCCTGGATCTATCTCTACCTCCATTTCTGTTTCCATATCTCATTTTCAGCATCGACATAATCAATTCCACACACAGGAACCCCCCTGGGAGGACCCCAACTAGACTAGAAGCTTCTCTGCTCCCTCTAGCATCCTCTGCAATGGAGGCAAGGACACAGCCTTCCTCTCAGCAGTCTTGAAGGTGGTTCAGGATGAGGCCCACTGAGCTTTGAGAAATTTGTGCTTGAGTCCCCTGGGCTGCCCCTCTACGTTCCCATTGTTCTCCCTTGGGGATGCTCTTTGCTTGCTTTATGCCTCAAACCTTTTCCTATTCCTGTTGAAGCATTCACTTTGCTATTGCATTTCTCTTGCTTGTGTCTGGCAAACATATTCTCAATACGGTATAGGTAAACCTGAGTCAGGTGCCCCTCTCCAGGGTTGGTTTCTCATATCTCTAGAGGTTTTCTGGAAATAATATCTGGGTTCAAAGCTATGAGCCAAATGATGAGGACCTTTGGCCCTTTGGCAGCCTGCTGAGGGAGTTATTTTGGGGAAGACAGTGGTTCTGCTTGAAATATTCCCTGCAATTCTCTCCAGAAAGTCTGCCTTGGTGAAGGGCTAGGATGCAGCCACCATCACCTTAAACCATGTTTTTGTCTCTCTCTCCTTTTTTTTTTTTTGGCAGCACTAGAGGTTGAACCCAGGGCCTTGCCTGTCCTAGGCAAATGCTCCACCATTGAGTCAGACTCTCAGACTGTTTTTTACTTTTTATTTTGAGACAGGGTCTTGCTAAATTGCACAGACTGCTCCTGGCCTCAACCTTGTGATCTTCCTGCCCCAGCCTCCTGAGTCACTGAGATTATAGGTGTGCACCACAGTGCCCAGCCTTAAGACGTTTTATTAAGGCACAGCCCAGGTCATGAGACTCCTGTGAGGTTTTCAGCTGCTGAAGAGATACTGAGCATTTCTTCAAACCACTCCATTTGCAGAGATTCATTACTCAACTGTGGTGCTATGCTAATTACTATTATTGTTTGAACAACCAGCCAGAGGAGTAAGGACATTGTGAATCCTCTGCCTGCCATTTCGTTCTTCCTTCCAAATCCCCCGAAAACCACATATCCATGTGCTTACACTTGAATCACATGTAAGAAAGTTTCGAGAGTCTCAGTTTACCAGTTTGGAATGATTACCCATGGGATAGGCACTCTGAATCTGCCAGCTCTTGCTACTTGCAATAGGGCAGGAATGCAAGGAGGTCTCAAGACTCAGGATAATCCTGGCAGAAGCAACTCTTCTCTGCTGTCTCCACGAGCATAGTCTTCTAGACCAACGCTACCTGACAGAAGTGTAATGCAAACCCTATGTGTAATTTAAATTAGTTTTAGTCACCGTGTTAAAGACAAAGGAAACAGGTGAAATTAATTTCGATAATGTATTTACTGTAATAAAATATATTATTAAGTTTTACATTATCTATAAATATAATTATTAAGTTTTACATATCAATCTATCTATAAGTATTATAATCTCAAAATGTAGATCAATATTTTAAAATGATTAATGAGCTACTTTCCATTCATTTTAATGTAATAGGTCTGCAAAATCTGGTGTATATTTTATAGTGATGGCAAGTCCCGGCGGAGACTAGCTGTATTTTAATAACTCAGTAGCCACGTATGGTAGCTAGTGACTTCTCTGTTGGACAGCAATAGGTTTAGACCCTTTCTGCTCTAAATATGGTCTAGGAACCAGCACCTTTAGCATCGCCTGGGAGCTTGTTAGAATTGCCAAATCTCAGTTCAGTTCCAATGAACCAGAATCTACATTTTAACAAGATCTGCAAGTAATAGGCACAATCCAGTTTGAGAAGCACTGCTGTGAGCAAAGGCAGAAGTCCCTAGGAGAAAATTTGAGGGGCAAATGTTTTATGAAGGCATAAGCTTGGGCACAGAAGTGGCAGACAGAGGATTCACTATGTCCTTACTCCTCTGGCTGGTTGTTCAAACAAATAGTTGGGATGGAAATTATTTGCTCTGAGAATCCTGCTCAAGTTACAGTTAGATCCTTTGAAAATTGCTAAATGTCTTGCTTAATTTTGTGTAAGAAGATCCCAGTTGCTCTTTATCATGTCCCACATGCGTGCTCCTGTCTCTTGGGAATCAGAGAAGCAGAGGGAGACTGGAGAAAGTTGCAATAAAAAGTCAAGAGTAGAGAGGAATGGATTTGCTAACCATAGGAGAGAAAAATATAGAGAAGTAAAAAACCAAAAGAAGTAAAGAACAGAATGTAGGAGAAAGTGTCCACGAATGAAAGGAACATGCCCTCTTCCATTTCCTCCCACACTGCTGTCACCACGTTGTATTTTGTGGAGGTTGTCAAGCAATGAGAAGAGGAAACCAGATTCCTGCTCATTGGGAAGCCCATACCTACCCTATTTTGCTGATTTTTAGATTTCATTTTTGTAAGCTCTAAACTTGGCTTTAGCTCAGTCGGTAGAGTGCTGCTCTGCGCTCCCTGAGGCCCTGGGTGTGATCCCCAGCACCACCACCCCCACCAAAAAAAAAAGAGAAGAACCTGGCACCCCACTCCCAAAACAATCAGCCATCTAAAACCCCATGAATAGCAGAGAAGCACTGCCATAGTGCTGGGCATGGCACAGTGTCAGGGAATGATTTGTTCTCTTGTACATAGGGTCACTATGAATCAGACCTGACTGGATGGTACCTAACAAGATCTACACTAAAACATTCCCCCCTGACTTCATTTGCCTTTCTTCTGCATTTGCTCCCCCTTTACTATGAAAGCAGAGGAACAGCATGCAAACAACCCTGGGAAAGGACCACAGTGTCCTAAGGGCCCATGAGAGATGTGGGGGGTAGTGTTGGGTTTCCCCCAAGAGCAGGTTTTTACAGGGAGACTGAGGTAGCAGATGAGCAGCAGGTCTGGGGGAGAGGGTGTAGTGAAGGGCCAGAGAAACAGCATCCATATAAGCTACCAAAATGACATCAGGCTGAGCTGGGTTTTCATCTCAGCCCTGCAGCCTGGGAAAAGTTTGTGTTATTTCTCTGGGCCTTGGTTTCCTCACATATATATCGGGATAACACTAGTTCATGACTTTTGGATTCTTTTTTTTTTTTTTTTTTTCTGTACTTGGGGGTTGTCACATATACTTTGCAAGTGCTCTACTGATGTTTTATTCTTTATCTTCAGACAGGGCATCACTAAGTTACATGGGCTGCCTCTGTCCTTGAACCAGCTATCTCCCTGCCTCCACCTCCTGAGTTGCTGGGATTACAAGTGTGAACTGTTGCATCCAGCTGTCTTTTGGATTTTTGTGAGGCATAAAGGCGATAATGCACATACAGTCCTTAGCAGAGTGCCTGGGGCAGTGTAAATGCTGCCTGTTAATATTTGAAAAGGAAGGCAGGAAGCCCTGAGGATGTGTTCAATCTCTAGCCTCTGAGTTCTGATGCTCTCCTAACAAGCGCTTTCTCAGGACATCATATCTAGGTCCCTGTGAGCACACAAAAGACTAGAATCTAAGTTGATGGGAGAAGGGTTCTTCACTAATTAAACTAATTAACAATTCATCATAACCGCTGCAAGGTTACGCTGTCACCGGTATCTCTACTCACAAGAAAAATAATAGCATCATTAGCAACAACCTGTCAGGAAAACTAGGCAGAGAGTTCCAAAGAAGCCTCCACCTGCTCATTCTGTCTCATGCTTTCTTTTCTTTCCCTGGGAAAAATAGCAGGTCTGGAAGAAAATGTTTTTCCTTTGACAGCAAGGTAAAGGCTGGATTAGTCTTTTTGTGTTCCTCTTAAAAATAATGATTATAACAACAAAGACAATAATGACATTAGTAATACTAGCATACTCAGTTACCTATTGCTACAATAATGCTACCCAACAATCACAGAGCAAACAAAATCTCAATGGTGCACAATACAGATGTATTTAGCTGATGAATTGAGGCCGGGTTTAGTTGATCTGACTTGGCTGATGTTGGCTGGAGTGGTTCATGCTTCTGAGATTAGCTGCAGGTTGGCTGAAGAGCTCTGTTTACCTGGGTGAGATTTGCTTACCTATTTGTAGTTTGGCTATGATTGCCTGGTCCAGAATGGCCTCGGCCAGGATAGAGGTAACTTATTTCTCTTTCCTGGTTCTCATCCTCCAGCAGGTTAACCTGGCCATGTTCTCAATGTGAGGGGTTGGCATTGGCTAGTCCTGCAAACATCTTTAGAGCCAATAATTGAGATTGGATATGCACACTTTTCCTTCCTTCCTTCCCCTCCCTCCCTCCTTTCTTTACTTCTCTCCTTCCTTCCCTGCCTTGCTCCCTCCCTCCCCCCGTCCTCCCTTCCTTCCTTCCTTCTTTTCCTTGCTCCTTCCTCCCTTCTTTCCCTCCCTCTCTTCCTTTTCTCCTTTGAGCCCCTGAAGCTTTGAGCAAGACTTGCCTCCATGCTGCCCATTCATCATCTTAACAGAGTCACTTGAAGTGTCAGAAATCTCGTTTGCTGTCACTGCTTCTCCTCCTAACGTGTAGTTCAGTTTTCACGCTCCACAGTGGTGGGATTACCTCTTGCAAACCTCCTTCACTCCTTTCTTACTTGCCACTCAGAGCGTGAGAAGAACCCCAGGTCTCACTCTTCACAGGTCTTGAGCATGTGTTAGTGGTACAAAGTGAGCCTGACACTTTATATTCATCATTTTATGTAATCCTCCCAGGAATTTGTGAGGCCAGTGTGTTACTTTTTTCCATTTTATACAAGTAGAAATCAAGACTTAGGAGTTTGAAGACATTCATCCAGGATCACACTGATAGCAAAGGACACCAGGCTCCAGAGTCATACCTCAACCACATGAAGGCCTGTCCCTGATCCACTGTGTTCTAGTACATATTTCTCCTTGAAGCCAAGACAAGTTATATTTTCCTTTGAGCAAGCTCCCATAATTGCTTTTGGAGATGAGGGGAGAAATAAAACTTGTAACTTTTCTTCACTCCCTTTCAGATCACTTTGCTTTTCGAGCATTTTCCCTCGTGCCTCCCTCCCACCACGGTGGCCCAAGTTTCCTCTGCAGAATTCACACTCAGGCAATCTCCTTCTAAAGCCTCTTTAACACATCACTAGACAACATTTGACTAAGTCAAGCCACCTATAAATCCCATTGCCAACTCTTCATTCAAAGGCAGACTCATAAAAGAGGCCGGCTGAGATTCTGGTTCTAAAACTCTCACAGTGTATTTTCACTTGGCCTCACAGGTTTAAACAGTTTTGGTGAAATTATTACTGTTGACATAACCTTTGTGGATTATCCCTCAGATTCCTGAGGTGACTTCAGTCATCCCTGAGGCCTTTTCCTTTCACATCCATGCTAATACCTTGGCTCGTCCTGAGGCTCATGCAGGGATGAAGGCAGTGGGGATTCAAACTTACTAGGTACCAAGTAAGGAGCTTCATTTCTCTCCTGAACAAGCCCCTCACCAAATTCTTTCAGCTCAAATGCTGGGCTGCTGGTTCTACCAGGCTGTTTGGACAGCAGAGCCCAGAGAATGTGAGTTGCTCCAGTTTCATCACGTGAATACCAAGGCTGGTGGGGAGAGGAGGGCATGAGGTGGGGCTGAATGGACTGTGTGGGTCCTAGATAGTCAGGAGTCTGCCAAGGGCAGCTTGAAGGCCTGTGGGATAAAGCACAGGCTCAGGTCATGGTGGCCTGGCCCAGGGGGTACCACAGATGCCACGCTCAGCAGAGCAGATCCCTCACACATGGCCTCTATTTCTATTCGGTTCTACAGACGTTCTCTGTAGTTCCTGTTTGTTGTCCTGGCTGCATACTAGGCTCTAGGGACTCAGAGCAGAATGAGGCAAGATCTGTGCAGCAAAGCAGCTCATAGTCTAGGGTGGAGGAGAGATTTCTAGGAAGAGAGGAACGTCCTGGGTGTTGGTTACGACTCCATTGGAGTGCCCTGGGGATCTTTCCTAATGATCTGTGCATAGCAAGCTTTGGGCATCCGGACAGGAGACTTGGGTGCTAGAAGGCGAAGGCTGTTGCTTCCCACCTGGCCAGCAAGATGGTTCGGACATGCAGTCTCCGGCACTTTATCCTACTGTGGCCCCATGTAGGTCCTGTTCCATTGTTAGCAGGCGCATGCGGGGAGGAAGTCACAGAGCATGCTTGGGTTGTGGCCATGCTTTCCTTTGGGTGGGGTCTTGGCTGAGCCCGGTATTGTAAGGAGAAATGAAGAACAGATAGCCTTTTGCTCTTTAAATAGTATTTTTGTTTTCATTGTGTCTTGGAGAACTGTGGGGAGTATTCCAGCCTCTGTATGACCTCTCCAATCTTAGACGGCTGGGAAGGGCTCCAGGTCCTTCAACAGGAAGATGAGGAAGGAGGGTGCATTTGCTTCTAAGAATTCCTTCTCCCCAATAATCAAACATTCTCATGGTTCCATACATGAGCCTGTTTCTTTCTTTGCTTTTTTCAGATCTCTGGGGATAAATAGAAACTAACAGGCTCCACCTTAGATTAGCTTGCAGAGTCAATGGGGAGGCACACAGAAACTGCAAGACATTACAACAAATGCTATCTTAAGGCTTGACTAAAACACCAGTCCCTTTCTAGAAAAGCCTTTCCCTTGAAAACTCCCAGACTTCATTTAAGACCCTGTTTGAAGCCTCTGGTCTGGGAAATCCTCTTGATTACTGCATGGACAGTTAGTTGTTTTCTCCTTGGTTCCTAGTAGGGTTTCATTCAAACTTCTGAGGTGGCGCTGATGACAAGCCTTTACACTTTCTCCATAACATGGATGCCAGGCAAACTGGGGCAGTGCTGATCCGCTCTTGTCAGTGCCTTTGCCATCTATTGTAATGCTGAGACTCAGAAGGTGCTCAATCTAGGTTGCCTGGAGGATTAGGTAATGCTATAATATTGTTAGCCTGCAGCTGTGCCACTGCCACTGTGCTGTCTGATCTCATCAGATCTCAGAAGCTAAGCAGTGTTGGGCCTGGCTAGTACTTGGATGGGACATCGCCTGGGAACACCAGATACTGTAGGCCTGGGAGGAGGACCTGGCAACCCACTCCCAAAAAACAATCAGCTGTTGAAAACCCTGTGAATAGCAGAGAAGCACTAACAATACTGTTTCATCTGTTGTACACAGGGTCACTATGAGTGGGATACCAACTCGACAGTACCTAACGACAACAACAACATGATATTGTTATTGTTGGGTGCTGTTGAATTACATCTGACTCCTAGCAACCTTGTGTACATTAGAACAAAATACTACCCAGCACTGTGCTATGCACACAGTCTCTCTATGTTTGAGCTCGTTGTTGTAGCCACTATATTTCTTCTCATTTTGAGTTGTGCCACATCAGCAAAAAGAGGTACCAGGGGCTTTACTCCATTCTTGTCGTTAAAGTCAACTCTACTTTGAGGAGGTGACTCTTCCCCAGTTGTTTCTTGAATGCTGTCTAGCCTGGGGGGATTCATTTTCTGGCACTATATTTGACAGTGATTCTTTTCTATTCATAGGGTTTTCAATGGCGAATTGTTTCAGGAGGGGACTGCCAAGCCTTCCTCCCTAGTCTGTATTAGTCTGGACACTCTGCTGAATCCTGTCCACTCTGGGTGGCACTACTGGTATCTGAAATACTGGCAGCGTAGCTTTCAGCATTGCAGCAATGTGCAAGGCCCATAGCACGACCAGCTGGCAGCCACATGGGAGAAAGTCATCATAAGCAAGATCTACCTGTGTCTTCATTGAAGACCTGGCTCAGAGGGCAAGCAAGATCTACCTGTGTCTTCATTGGAGACCTGGCTCAGAGGGCAAGATGAAGCTGAAATATTGAGGTAAGATAAGGCCCAGCACACATACCCAGCTCTGAGCCACATGGCCAGGAGATCTGTCTTACTTGATTGAGGCAAAGGAAAGCAAGAACTCAAACACTGCCAGCATAGTGTCTGCACATGGTAATGCAGAAAACACCTGCCAGTAACAACCACCACCTCCACTGAGGCTTCTGAGCTCTTATTGCTTTTAGCCCAAGAACTTCTCAGAGCCCGTGTTGGACCTGGTCACTGCAACTCACATTTTCTAGTGATAATTTGAGACAAATTATGTGGCATGAGGGACCATGATTTGGGTTTTGAGATCCATAGTCCTGGACATTTTCTTCTATTTACCTAGAGAAAGTTCAGTGGAGCTGAGTAAACTGCCACCTAAGTGTGGATGAGCTCCCTGAAGACATTCAGAAAGTTGACCACTTGATCAAAATGTTCTTTTATGTCTTTATGTGTATATCACATACACACAGGTCAGACCACTCTTAGGGAATGTATACTTTGACTTTATCACCAAAAAACATTTAAAATTGCAGTTAGAAGCCTCCATATGCTTTTCTTACTTGTGGATCTTGGCAGTGTATCAAGAATAAATATAGATGCTCCTTGACTTACGATAGGCTATGTCCTGATGAACCCATTGTAAGTTGAAAATATAACAAATCAAAAAATTCATTTAATACATCTGATCGACTCAACTTCAACTTTTAGCAATATAGTCCACTGTAGGATATTGCTTATTTACATTTGTGATTGTGTGCTTACTGCTGCTCCCCAGCACCAAGATAGAGTATCATACTCCATGCCACTCATCTGGGAAAAGATCAAAATGCAAAATTTGAAGTATGGTTTCTCCTGAAAAATCATCAGTAGTTTTTGCACCATCATAAATAAAAAGTCATGAGTAAAACC
This sequence comes from Pedetes capensis, assembly GCA_007922755.1. NCBI lineage: Eukaryota > Metazoa > Chordata > Mammalia > Rodentia > Pedetidae > Pedetes > Pedetes capensis. The sequence goes on along the minus strand of VMDO01002424.1, from coordinate 40,846 downwards.
ATTGTTAAGTCAAGGACTGTCTTTACATATGCAAGTATTCAATGGTATGGTCTGCATTATAGTTTGGCCTTGGTTCAGATGGGTGGCTCACAGTGGGGGAAGTATTGCCTCTAAGGGACATGTTGGAAAGTCATGAGGGTGAGTTTGGTGTCGCAATGATTGGAGGTTACTGCTGGTATTCAGTGGGCAGGCTCCAGGGAAGTTAGCCATCCCTACGGTACATGCATAATGCCATGGGATGAGTTTTCCTGCATCTTGTTTGACTCGTGAGTGGCCTACAAAACATCTGTAGATGCAAAACCCATTCATAATGATCTAGGCTTAGGAGCTGATTGTATTTAAAATATAAACGTTTTTCCTTCCTTCTTTCCTTCCTTCCTTCCTTCCTTCCTTTCTTTTTTCTTTCAGAAAAGGCTCTTTTTAACACTATACTTGATCCTTCAGCCTAACACATACACAGCTTCTATGTGCTCTTTTTTTCCCTCCCTTTATTGGTAAATGTTGGAGGGGTACAGAGTAATACAACATTGGCTTTTTCCATTATGCAGCTATTACATCACTTTTGGTTACACTTTTATCAACTTACAAAGTTTGTGGACTCTTTTGACTAATATGCAGTAAAACTCATATGAATATTTGGGTTATATTCCCTTATATAAACACTTTCATGCAAAGCATTTTTTTCTACTCTTCAAATGACTTTCTTAAGAAGAGAGCTCTGATGTTATTGAAGTAAGATTATCTTTCAATTTTTTCACAAATTTTACCAAGAGTTGTTCACCATTTTGGAAAGTCAGATCATCAGTAATGTGGCTGTCCACTATATTTGAGTCAGTCGTGCCACACACTTGTATCGGCCTGTGTTTGGAGGTGTAGTTGTGCTACAAATATAAGCTACAACAACAATATTTTGTTAGTCCTTAATTCAAGATGCCAATACTGTATAAAAAATACCTGCAATGTTTGTTGAATATTTTTATTTTTGTATTTATTTATGTATTCATTTTTGAGACAGGGTCTCCCTGTGTTACCCAGGCTGGCCTGGAACTCCTGAGTTCAATTGATCCTCTTGCTTCAGCCTCCCAAGTAGCTGGCGCCACCATGCCCAAGCTTTCATTTTTCTTTAATCCAAAGTTATTCATAATAAGGAGTTTGAAGCACTTGACTACTTCATTTGTCCTCTAATATAGTTCTGTGAAAAGTATTTACAGATCAAAATTTATATCACTGTGAGTTATTTCCCTTAATATTATTGATAAAGCATTAGCTTTTTCTGAAATTATGTATGGTAAGTCATAAAATGCTTGAATTTTCATAACAAAATGTCTGCTATAACAATGAGGTTTCTCAGGCTGAGAGGATTGAGAACAGCAGATGTAGACTAACATAAGCACAGTTGAAAGCCTGGCTTGGTGGTGTACGCCTGTAATCTCAGCAACAGGCAGAAATAGGAGGATCACGAGCTTGAGGTCAGAAGCAGCCAGCATAACTTAATGAGATCCTGACTCAAAATAAAAGATGGGCTGGATGTATAGCTCAGAGATAGAGCACTTGCAAAGTATGTGGGAGGCCCTGGGTTCAATCCTCAAGTACCATAAAAAAAAAAAGTCAGTTGAAGTAGCCGCACCACCGTGGCATCCAATCCTGTCAGATCTCAGAAGCTAAGCAAGGTCAGACCTCGTTAGTACTTGGATGGGAGACCACCTGGGAACACCAGGTGCTGTAGGCTTGGGAGAAGGACATGGAAACCCACTCCCAAAATACAATCAGCCATTGGAAACCTTATGAATAGCAGAGAAGCACTGACAATAGTGTTTCATCTGTTGTACATAGGGTTACAATGAGTCAGACACCAACTCGGTGGCACCTAACAACAACAACAACAACAGTGAGAAGGGACATGAAAATGAAAGTGGACTATTGGGAGTTACTGAAAGTTTAAAATAAAAAAAATTATAGGGTTGCAAATTTGAAGGCGCTAACTTCTTTAGTAATACGAATGCTTATTAAGTGCTGTTCTATACTGGATATATTGCTGAAAAAAGTTCTCTATTACACCATTGTGCCTATGTTGTAGGCATGGATTTGTCATCGATGATAGTACTGAAATTTGTCAAGACCACACAGGCTGAGGGCAGAGGCCAGATTAAGACCCATATCTGTCACCCTACAAAGCCTGTCCCCTTCACTAAGACCATTAGCCAGAATTCAGTCTATGCCAAAGAACCTTGAACTCTTCCTCATACCTACAAGACAAGGTCTCTGCTGAAGTGTTGGAGGACATTAGATGAAACAAGCCTATGGTCACAGACTGCCTTGGTTTGATTTCCTGCTCCAGTGGTAGCTCTGAGCTGTGGCTGGGATGGGGTTTAGGAAGGGTAAATGTCCTTTTCCACAGGCTCACTCCATTTCTCAAAGACATCTGGGGTCATATCCATTATGAAATGATAATTCCACATGGTCTGAATTTCAGCAGTTAAAAAGATTCTTTAATGACACAGCCCAATAGCAGGAACATTTTTTTCAAAGTATTGAAAATGCCCCAGAATCTACTCCCCAGGAGGAGTTCTTTCTAATTCCTTTGACAAGACAGTTTAACAATGTCATCTGCACAGATTGCTGGATTATGCCTCCTTTGCCTGAGGTTTCAAGACATGGGGGAAATTCCACAGCCACCTACAACATCTCTACCACTGTGTCTATGTCAGAGAGAGGGAACACAAATCCCAAATGTCAATGTTGGTTTCTTCAGGGTCCCCTGTAGGCTTGAGGGTGGCAGCATCCAGAAACACAGGAAGGAGAGGCATCCATCTGCGGTTCTCTAGGCTTCCATATATCTGCCTAAGGAAAACAGCACTGCTTGTCCACCCTGTTTCCACACCTCCAGCTAGCTGACTGTCACTGTCATTGTGTCATTTGTGCCCAAGCAGCAGCCTCTATTTAAGACCCTCCTTTCTCTCAATCCTCTTGCTCCCTCCTCTCTGCATTCTGACTATGCGGTTCCATATTCCAGCTTCATCTCTATATCTAACCTTTTGTTTTGGAAACTTTCTAGGGCTCCAGACTCCCCTTTTGACTTTTTGGTGTGTATCTTTCTGAGCTTTAGTTCAGCCATGCCTTCAGTTTTGGCTTCTTTGAGAAACTGTCCCAAGTTTTTCAGAACCTCAATGCCAAGTCAGAACTTTCCCTTCTTCCTCCCTCCATCCTGAGATTATGAAGGAACTGAACATGTCCTCTGTGGCAGGGATGGCTAGGTCTCTGGCAGGAACTCACACTTCTCCTCCATACTGGAGAGTTGTAAGGAAGAGCAACTCAGCAAGAGACTGTGTTTCTAGCCCTTTGGTTTCCAGGCAAAGATGTTGACTTTATTTCAGATGAAGTGTGATCTGTGTCACTTTCAAGTTGAAATGGTAAAGAAGTGAGCCACCTCTTTTTCTCCATCTACCACCCAAAGGCAGAGGACTCCACACATATAAATGAGAAGGGAGCCTAGCAGGCAGGGACCTGGGCATTGAAACACCACTCACTCCTAGGAACATTTGCAATGGGTCTTAGTGAGCAAGATGTAAATTCTATCATTTAAACTATTTCAGTTTGAGCTTTATCTCTTACAACAGAGGATTTTTCCCTGATGCAACCCCAGTTTGTCCATCTCTAGATGCTGGACCTATTTGGAAATAGCCAAAGCCTGAGGGAGGTCTTGACTCTAGGGTTCTTCTAGGCACCAAGTGATGGAGCCCTGCTGATCTGCCTCAGTCTTGCCGCCTACAGTGTTTGATGCCTTTGACCATGTTCTTTAGTCCACATCTCAACCAACCCCTGCAGCCATAAAAATGACAATATTAACAGCATCCTTCTCTGATGCTGCCGTGCATATGTAGTGTCTAGTACAGGTATGCAGGAGGTGTCCCACACATGCTAGTTGTTAGGTGAACACTTGGTTCTGAAACACCCATGTCTTGTCTTCCTGTTAGTTCTGACCTAGAACTCCAGGTTTTAACCTAGGTTCTAAATACTGAATGCTACTCATGTCATTTCTCATTTACTTTGGGGAAACAAAAGAAAACATGACAAATCCCTCTTTGTTTCCAGTGAAATAGAGTTACAGAGTTTATTAACTATATGATTTGCAATAAGTGTGGGCACACACACACACACACACACACACATATATATGAATATATATGTATACACACACACACACACACACACACACACACACACACACACACACATATGAAGAAGGACCTGGAAACCCACTCCCAAAAATCAATCCACCATTGAAAACCCTATGAACAGCAGAGAAGCACTAACAAGTGTTTCACCTGTTGTACATAGGGTCGCTATGACTTGGACACCGACTTGATGGCACCTAACAACAATAACATATCTATATCTATATCTATATCTATATCTCCAAAATATGGACATGGGCTTCTCAAGAGAGAGAAGAGTCCTGGGCACCCTGCTTTGGGTGCCTAACGTGATGGGAGCCTCAAGCTCTACCTAGAAAGGCCCCTGTCATGGATTAGGGAGATGCCAATAAGATCAAAAGAAGAAGTTCCCTTGCTTAGGTTATTTTTTGCTGGAGGAACTTCCCCTTAGCAAACTGAGATTATAAGGTGTTTTGGGAGGTACATTGTATAGGTTTAAGAAAAGAGTCACAAGGGAGTTGCCTGGGCCTGTCTCAAAGAAGCACAGAATTATAGAGGGGAAAGCAAGGTCAAACTCAAAGTTTACATAAATTTTGACCCCAAGCATGGCTTATTGCTGCTTTAACATTTTCACTTTTAAAATGTCTCAGAGTTAACACCTCCGTGCAGGCATTCCTCACAGCAGTTTTCTTGGGAGTTGTGTCAAAGTTCTTAATTCTCAGATTTCCCTTTCCACGTCCCCCAATTTCTCTCTCTCTACCCTGCCTCATTACCCCACTCTTAGACCTTGACCCTTTAATCTCAAAGGTGAATGAAAGCTGAAGATCAGGCTTCTGAAGCCTCTTAAATCTGAGTAGGGGCATAGATTCTACCTATCCACATATTGAAAGTCTCAATCTGCCTGACCTATGGGGGGACAGGAGAGCATCTGAACTTGAAGGTTAAAGAATCTGGAATTTCTGCACATAAGAAGTTAAGATGTCCCTTTCTCTCCTTTGGATAGAACACAAGGCTACTAACAGTTCACAGGTGTTAGCAATCTCATCTTAAAAGTGTTCTTAGCTGTGAGAACTCAGAAAAAACAAGTTTAGCTCTTTTGATCTGGGTAGGGTAAATGTCTATCCACCCTGAGAAGATATTAACATACATTAGAAGATATTTTCATATCTGACAGTAGGTATCTGGGTAAAATTTAATTACCAAATTTCCTCCCTAGAATGTACTCCTCTTTTGTGTAGAGTTAAATAAAGGTAGTGACTTGATTCTATCTTCTGGGTTATTACAGACATTTTCCTGGAGTTTGACGGGTATAGGGGTACTTAATAAGATTTGGTAAGGTCCCTTTTAAGTGAGATGAAATATAAGATTTAGTGAGGTGTCAAGCATGGTGGCACACGCCTGTAATCCCAGTGGCTCTGGAGGTGGAAGTGGGAGGATCACAAGTTCGAGACCAAAGGAGTCTGTGTAACTTAGTGATACCCTGTCTCAAAAAGTAAAAAAAAATTGGCCTGGAGGCACAGCTCAGTGGTCCAGCACTTGCAAAGCATGCAGGCGCGAGACCCTGGGTTCAACCCCCAGTACCACCAAAAAAAAAAAAAAAAAAAAAGATTTAGTGAGGCTGGGAGTCTGGACCTTTAAGATGCCACGTCTGGAGACTTTTGGAGTTTGTCAGTCTTTTGAACACTATGTTTACCAGTGTCTTTTAAAGCAGGTTTTTATAATAATTGGCATGGCCTTTAGAGCTTATTTTGGATCATAGTCCAACTCCTCCTGTTTTGTATTACTAATTACTCCATATTTGGTTATGCTTTCCTGCTGGATATTTAAGACCACCTAGGATGCCAGGAATTAACCTTTCTGTTTTTGTTTTTAAGGTCAGTCAAGTCTTATTAGGGGTTGCTTTGGGAACATATGAGGAACCTGCTGGTCCCCTCAGTCTTTCCTCTACCAGTTGTGCCATCTGCTGGGATGAGTCAGGGTCTTGCTGACCATGTGGCTTCTTTTGGAAACATCAGAGGAACATTGCCCTCTGTAATAACTCTCTTCTTTGCAGAATGTGCACTGGCCAGAGCCAGCTTCTGGGGTCTCCATGGCCTCTCTGATCAGGAGGAGAGATGACTTACCAGAGTCGTAGGGCCTTTTCTTTCTTTCTTTCTTTCTTTCTTTTTTTAAGGGTCCTGCTGTTCTTTGGATTCTGGTTGACCTGAGGCAAGGACCAAAATTTTGGCTGTCTTCTTAGCCCCATTATCCTGATTGGCTTTGGCTTCCACCTTTTAATCCTTGAATACCAAGAAGGCCAGTATTGCTGGTCTGAAAGGAGGAATGGATTTTAATTTTCAACCTTGGCATAACATTTAGCTATAGCTTATGCATATAGCACCTTTAGCTCTTAGGTGTATGTTTTAGTCAGACATATACAGTATCAAGCATTGTGTAATGACTTAAGATAATAATTGTTAACTAGAGTCATAAAATGATCTTTAAGCATTTTAAAACAGATACATAAATCTTGACTTGATTAAGACTCAGTTTCCTAAGTAGTTAAAAGCTTGACAAAATCATTAGAGTGCAGCCTTTTTGACAACACATAATGTCCTTGTCATTTAAGTGCAAGTTTTTCTATCTGTTACTAAAGGCAGATAAATACTTTAAGAAAGACTTAAAGCTTTAGATATAGAAGCTTTAACCACATCCAATTTAATTTCATACATTGCCATCATCTTATAAACCTCTTTGTAACACATTTTGACCTGTTATAGTTCTGTCTTTCTAATACATTTGTAGGAGGGGAGTCTGAACTGAGTTTTGTCTCTCATTTTCCTTTGCTAGTGGGTCTCCTTGGTTGATTGTGGTAGGAGATCCCTTGGCCTGCTTAGAGTGTGAGATTAGGCATGTTTTAACTGTATATCCCTGATACAGTTAAGGATGTTTTCCTTTCAGACTATAGATATCCTCTAGACATAGAACACCTTTGCCCATCTTTTGCAATCAACTCCCCTATAAGAGAAAGTCTTTGCTCTGGGATCAATTGGAGAGTTGCTCCCATGGAGGTTAAGGAAATCTCTTCCCAGCTAGGGGATAGGACATTTAGAAAGAATTCAGAGCACCTAGGAGAGTCATTAAGTTCCTCAAGTCACATGTAAAAGGTTCAGTGAATCCCTTGGTTCTGGGTTTTCTTTGACACCAGTTACTGCACAAGTTTGTTTAGGAAGGAGCCCAATGTCTTCAATCAGGGCAGAGAATGAAGCTCCAATATCTAAAAGAAAAGTAACATTTTACTTGCCATGTCAAGAGTTACATGAGGCTCTTTCATGGTTCTTTTTCCTGGCTTCCCTCTGAGGGGGCAGGTTCTTATAATGCCTGAGGAGATAATTTCCTAGGGCTAATACTATCAAGCAAGCCTGTTCTTGTGCCAGTAACTATTTGCCCCAAGTCTTCTGAACTGCCTCTATTTTTTCTCCAGGTTGTTGAAACCCTCAAAGCCAAATTTAAAAGCTGGCCTAGGGGTGTCTGTGGTCTCACTGCCTGCTTTTGCAGTTTCCTCCTAATGTCTGGAGTGGACTGACTGATAAAATGGGTACCTAGCAAAATCTGACCCTCATGGGAGCTAGGGTCAATATTAGTATATTTTCTCAGGGTCTCAGTGAGATGACCTAAAAATAGAGCTGGATTTTCTTCTCTACTTTGGATTATTTCTCCAATCTTGTCATAGATTATAGGTTTGCTTATCAATCTATGCCATTAAACAAGTAATCACATGGTTACGCATAGTGAGACCATCACTTCCTATCTGGTGTTGCCATTTTGGCTCTTGATTTGGGAAAGCTATGATCCCAATGGGCTGTCTTTGATTTTTTGCATGAATTTTGTCCCCATGAGCCTGAGCAGCTGCTCAAATTCATCCTTTTTATTTAGGAGTACAACAGGTGAATAAGATTACATGCAAATTTGGCCAAATTGGGTCAAAGGAGATGCTCAAGGATTAAAATTGTTACCTGGATCCTCTGAAAAATGTCCCAATTTCTGTATGCATTAAGCTAAGTCTGACACTAAAAAAGAGACATGTACTCTTAAGATTTTTTGCCCATTTGTTACTACTGAAAGAGGAAACACATGTGCTCGTTTAGGATCATGGGAGTGGTAGGAAATCCCGCCCTTGTTACTCCTGCTCAGCTAAGCTGTTCTGCTGAAAGTGGTTTTAAGATGGCCTGGATTCTGGGCTACAGATTGCCTCTAAAGGATCATCTGCATGCTCTAGAGATACATGTTGTTTTTAGGTGCTGTTGATTTGATCCTGACTCATAGAGACCCTGTGTACAACAGAACGAAACACTACCTAACAATGAGTTATACCTAACAATGTGCCATTCTTGGCATTATTTTTCTGCTTATTCATAGGGTTTTCGGTGGCTGATTGTTTCCGGAGTGGGCTACCAGCTGCTCCCAAGCCTGCAGTATTTGTTATTCCTCAACAGTTTCCCATCTGAGGACTAACCACGCCCAACCCTGATGAGCTTCTGCAAATAGGATCAGGTGTGAGACTGGTATGGCTATAGACAGAGATACATGAGTGTAGCAAATTTTTTAGTTTCTTCACAGTGCTGGGTTCTGACACAATGACATGAATACCTGAACATAAAGCACCTCACAACATTTACCTTTCTTTTTCTTTTTCTTTTTCTTTTTTCTTTTTTGCAGAATTGATCTAATTGCAGTATCGTTATATTTTAAAGTCCAATTTTGAGGTACTTTTCTTCCTTTTTCTAATCTGCATAAGGGCCAGATCTCTTAAAATGATCCTAGTTATTTAAAATATAGTCTAAGGGTAAATCTCTAGGACTAGAAATTTGGTCACCCATAGTCACACATTGTTCTTTTTTCCACTTGTATATCTAAAACAAAGAAGAAAGGAAGGAAGGAAGGGAGTAAGGAAGGAAGGAAAGAAGGAAAAAAAGAAAATACATGTCTCTAGATGCTCATGTTGAGTTCCTGATTTATTCTCTGGAAACCCATAGTTAAGTCCATGGTTTATTTTCTGAATATTCATAATTGAGTTTCTGAAATATCTGGATACTCACTACTGAGTTTCTAATCTTTACTGATGTGAGATAGATTTTGGCTAAAAAGAGTAAGTACGAGAAAGATGCCTATGTAGGTTTTATTAACTAAGCAAAGGCATTTGACTATGTGGATCACAACAAATTATGGATAACATGGTGAAGAATGGGAAAACCAGAGTACTTAATTATACTAATGGAATATGAACATAGACCAGGAGGCAGTCATTCAGACAGAGCAAGGAAACACTGCTTGGTTTAAAGTCAGGAAAAGTGTGGGTCAGGGCTGCATCCTTTCACCATACCTTTTCAGTCTCTATGCTGAGAAAGTAATCCAAGAAGCTGGATATTATGAAGAAGAACATGACATAAGTATTGGAGGAAGACCCATTAACAATCTGAGTTATGCAGGAACATGACTTTGCTTGCCAAAAGTGAAGAGGATTTGAAACATTTACTGATGAAGATCAAAGAACACAGCCTTCAATGTGGATTATGCCTCAACATCAAGAAAACAAAAGTCCTTGCAAGTTGGTCAGTAAGCAACTTCATGATAAATGGAGAAAAGATTGAAGTTATTGAAGATTTTGCTGTACTTGGTTCTATAATCAACACTTATGGAAGCAGTAGTCAAGAAATCAAAAGACACATTTCATTGGAAAAAACCTGTTACAAAGTAAAGATGTCACATTGAAGACAAAGATATGCCTGATACACACCACAGTATTTCCAGTTGTATTATATGCTTGTGAAAGCTGGATAGCAAATAAGCGAGACAGAAGGAGAATTGATGTTTTGGAGTTATGGTACTGTAGATGAATATTGAATATTCCATGGACTGCCAAAAGAACCAATAGATCCATCCTAGGAGAAATGCAACTAGAGTGTTTCTTGGGAGCAAAGATGGCTAGACTGCATCTTATGCATTTTGAACATGTTGTCAGGAGGGACCAATCCCTGGAGAAGGACATCATATTTGGGAGAGGAGCATGTCAGCAAAAAGAGGAATACCCTCAGTGTCTGCAACAATGGACTTAAGCATAAAAAGGATTGCATACATGCCACAGTGTCAGGGAGTGTTTTGTTCTGTTGTACATAGGGTTGCTATGAGTCAGACATGACTCAATGGTACTTAACAACAACAATCTCCTGATACTCGTGTTTGAGTTCCTGATTTAATGTCTGGAAACTCACAGTTGAGTTCTTAATTTAATATCCAGATACTCATAATTTAGTTCCTGACATACCTGGATCCTTATGACTGAGTTCCTGCTCTAGCCAGTGACTAGGCAAATTGATTGTTCTCATTGCTCCAATTTGATTCTTTCTCTCTAGGTGTCCCTAAGCTGAGTGCACACTTCATTGTGCCCTCCCTTAAATAATCCATGAATTCTAGCATGGACAAACATAGATATACAAAGTGGTTGAGTTTGAACCTTTTCATGAGATGGAGGCTCATGGAGTCTGAAATTTCTTGCTTTAGTTTTGAATCTTATAGTTTAAGATGGTGTCCTAAAAGGGAAAGCAATCTTGGGATTATCTATGTTCTAAAAGAGAGTGAGTCTGCTTAGATCTATCTGCATCCTGAAAGATGGCCATCCTTTCAGGTTCATTCACTCTAAGAGCTCATGATGTTTGATTAGGAGAAAGGAAAAGCTCTCTTGAAAGACTATCAGGGGAGGGAGATTGTATTGAGGCAAGTGGGGAAGTTGCGTATTTTAGAATCCCAGGAATCTGCATAGGTTCTTATTCCTTTAAGGTAAAATGTATAAGGGTTCTAGCCCTAATGGAAAAGGAAGAAATTTAATGATTAAATCCACAGCTTTAATAGTTACTTTTCTTTTTTCTTTTTCTGAATGACACGCAAGGCCATTGTCTGCTTTGGTATTGGTACATTAAAGTTTGAATCTTAGAAAGCCTTTTAAATAACCTTATAATATTATGGTCAATTTAATTATATATCCCTTAAAAACAAGTTTCATCTTTCATAAGCCTTCTTGCAGCATACTCTTGTCTGCAATATGCTTTAATCTGACTCACCTAAAAACATTTCTATTTCCCTTTAACCATTCTCCAAAAAATCTCAATACCTATAACTTTTATCTATCTCTTACTTGATGGTTCTTTTTGCCTTGTTTATTTCCTTACAGAAATACTGATTTCAGGACTTTTTCTGTTCTTAACAAAATAAAATAACTCTTCATATTTAGTGAGATTCCAGGAAGCCCTATTTGAAACATGGAAAACACGGATACTGTGTCTTAAACATCTGTCCACTGTAAGTAAAAGCACAGATAAAACATGTTAACAGTACTAACTTATTTGTCAGAAATTTAAGCCTTATGAATTTGGAGGAATTTTGGACCAATTTAGCAGTTTTAATTCACGCAAGCATTTACTTATCTATAAGCCAATCTGAGTAAAATTCTCTGTTAAAACTTATTTATTACAACAAAGTAATATAGTAAAACAAAGTCACAAATTTAAAAGGAGTGCTGATGACAAAATTAAGCAAATTAAGAGAATCCGTTTAACTGGCCAAATTTAAACATTTTGTCTGCTTTATATTTTAAATCTCATTGCAGTTTGAATTTGAAAATGTGTCTTTTGCATTTTTTAGTCTCAAGTCAGCTTGATAATTGAATCTTGAGTGTCTTCACCTTTTACTTAAGTCTGGCTTGAGGTATGTCACCAGCCAGACTAACAGGCAAAGTGGCATACAACCAGTTAAGTCTAAATTAATGAGAAACTAAAAGAACATATAACAGTTACATTAAATCAGAGTGCACTTTTAGATGTTTAGGCCAAGCTAATATGCAAATAATGTACAAACACCAGTACATGTAAACAGTACATTCATATGTAAAATAGAAAAAGAAACCAAGAAATCTTGTATTATTGATTACTTATTAAGATATCTTAAATCTTAAATCAGTATTTCAAAGGTGTGGTTTGTTTTGCATTTATAGTTCAGAGGCAAAGAGCTTAACTGAAAACTCCGTGATGGGCTTCTAGGTATCCACCCAGTGAAAACAAATGATCATCTACATTTCAAAGACAAAGCACTTAACCTGAATCTCATAAGGACTTTCTAAGTATCTATCCAGTGAAAACAAAAAGGTTGGAAGATGAGTCTTGTTTCAGAGACCTAAGATGATTATCTTTCCCTGATTTAAAAGCTAATCAGCAGAAAGGAAGATGCCCCTACTAATGAAAGGTGGTTGTTGTTGTTGTTGTTGTTGTTGTTTACAATTTTTATTTTTAAGCACATTTCCTTTTACTTTCTAATTTCCAAGAATTTTTCCTCACAAAATAGATCTAATTATAGGATGGTATAATAAAGAATGCCACTTAGAGGCCAATTTCTCCATCACTTAACCTATATGGCTACCAGATCAACTTTACAGAAAATGGTTCAATTTATTCCAATTTTCATCAGGATGCATCCTTAAAGGGGATTCTTAGGAAGTAACATTTGAATTTTTGTGAAAGAAAGGACAACATGTCCTGGGAGACAGGTGTCCTTGTCTTTATGCAGGTAGTCTATGGGAGGTACCCCTTTGGGATATCTCACTGTAGAATTCAGTTTCTAATGGACGTTTGGAGAATCCTCCATCAGTCTGAGAACTTGGTACAGCCAGCTGGCTTAAGCTTTCATCTATGTTAGCTGACCTTCTTTGCTTGAACAATCTAGCATCCCATCTAAGAGGGACTATAAGAATCTGAACATGAGCAGGACAGAGAAGCTAAGGGGTTCATTGAATTTTATATGCTACTTCATAAACAATTTGGAAGCTAATTCCTCTGTTATGCATAAAACCTCCAAAAAAAGTAACAAAAGGAATGCCTGATGAGATCTAGAATATTGCAAAGGCAGGGAGGGGCAGGGCTGCAGCAGCAGCTGATACCATTAAGGCATATAAGATGGAGTTTGCCTACTGGCAGAAGTAGTATAGAGAAAAGAGATGTGTCCTGATTCACATATCAAGAGAGCCTAAATCCCTGAGTTAACTTGGACCATGCTGCAAGGAGGAGGGGAGGTGAAGTTAAACTGTTAATTCCACATTTACATCTGGCCTCATGAAAGGTATCATAAAGGAGAGGAAGACAAGAAACCTTACCTCTCCCAAAAGCAGAGTGGAAGTTATGGCTGAGATCAGGCAGAAAGGGTGCAAAATGAAAGGCTAAAGTAGGAGTGAAAGATCCTCTTAGAAAGGTATATAGAGAAGAAAAAGTTCAAGGCAGACAGAGGGTGAAGCTGCCAGAATCTCTTGCCTGTCATGGAGAATGGCACATAGGGGAGAAAAGAGATAAAGTTTTGGAAGTTATTTTTCTCTCTCTTCTCTAGCTCATGTAAACCCCAAACGGAGTCTACCTGTTAGTATCAGGAGAGTGAAAACCCTGGGTCCCCAAAAGTTTGAGTCTTAGATATGAACAGTGTTAAGTGCTGTCAAGTCTGGTTAAACTCATAGTGTGACTCTATGTACAAAAGAACGAAACACTCCCCAACATTGTGCCATGCCTGACACTATTGTCAGTGCTTCTCTGCTGTTCATAGGGTTTTCAATGGCTGATTATGTCGGGAGTAGACTGCCAGGTCCTTTTCCCTAGCCTGCAGCACCTGGTATTCCCAGGCGGTCCCCCATCCAAGGACAAATGAGGCTGACCCTGTTTTATCCAAACAGGAATACAGAAGCAAAAGGGCTTAGGGGAATTCAGGAGAGGTGAGCAGAATAAGATAAGGAACTCTATCTCCCCAAAAGCTGAAAATTAAGGAGGCATGAGGCAAGGTTTAGGAAAATGGCCATTTCTATAGTGTGTAGGGGATCTGGGCCAGAGGACAGAGGAAAACTTAGATCAAAGTGGAACAGGAGGAAAAGAAGTAAGTTCACCCCTCAGGGAAATGGGACTTTGAGGCTGGAAAAAAGAGGCTTTTGGATTATATAAGAATGTAGCTCTTGCCACTAGCTCACAATTGCCTGAGATTTCCAGGCTTGGCTTCCCAAGAAAAAGAGTAGAGGTTATAAAGCTGGGAAGAGTAAAGATATTAGCCAGGAAATAAAACAAAGAAACAGACATACTTCAGCAGTTAAGAGAACTCATACTTTTGCTTCAATTTTTGGATCCCAGATGAACCCCCCAAAAATGCCAACAGTAGTGAAGTAGGAACATGCAGCTCAGCATTGCCACCTAGCCTGAGGAGTTTCCCTACTTGGGACTTCTATGCAGATTAAGCCTGGCCCTTGGCTTTGTAGCAGAAAAGAATTTCAGGACAAGTCAGAGAGAAGGAAACAAAGTTAGAGTTTATTAAGTACACACTTTAAAATAAGTGCTAGCATATTAGCTACCTGGGGTGAGAGTAGATATCACAAGTTAAGGGCTCAGTCCAACAATACTGCCTTTCCCCACCTTCAGATGCCAATTGCAAGTGGTGGGTTCTCACATTACCCACAACTTATGTCCAATTTAGCTACAAATTGGAGGTACCCACAAACCTCCCTCTTTAGGTTTGATCATTTGCTAGAATAGCTCACAGATTTAAGGAAAACATTTGCTTGCAGGATTATCAGTTTATTATAAAAGGATACAATTCAAAAACAACCAGACCTACGAGATGCTTATGGCAAGGTATGAGGAAAGAGTACAGAGCTCCCATGCCCCTCTAGGCACACAACCCTCCAGAACCTCCATATGGTCACCAATGTGGAAGATCTCCAAATTGTATCATTCTAGGTTTTTATGAAGGCTCCATTACATAGATATGATAGATTAAGGTATTGGCCATTAGTGATTAAGTCAATGTCTAGGTCTCTCTTTTCCTTGGAAGTGGGATTAAAAACTTCAACCCTCGTATAACTATTAGAGGGTAGTTCCAACCCTCCCCTCCACATGGGGATTTCTCTATCAACTCCCATGCTCCAAAATTCACCTTAGTAACAAAAACTCAGATGTGGTTGAAAGGGGCTTGCTATAAATATATACATATACATATACATATACATATATATATATATATATATATATATATATATATATGCTCCTTTCACTTTCCTCTCTCCTATCACTTAGGAAATTCCAAGGGGTTTAGGTTGTATATGAGAGGAGGTAAAGACCAAGTGGTCCTTGACTTACAATGATTGGAAGCTGAAAATGTGTATAATACATATAACCTACTGAACATTGAACATCATAGCTTAGCCAAGTCTACTTTAAGCATGTTTAGAACAGTTGGGCAAAATTATCTAAAGCAAAGTCTATGTTATAATGAAATGTTAAATATCTCATATAATTTATTGAATATTGCACTGAAAGTGAAAGACAGTAGCAATGTGGCTATGTATTTATACCATCATAAAGTCGAAAAATTCTAAGTAGAACCATCACAAGTTGGGATCTGTTTGTATACATTTCTTATTATAAATCATAATACACAGCCTTCTATACCTAGGAAAAGGGGCTGGAGTTTAGTTCACTTGGTAGAATGCTTGCTCTATGCACTCTGTGGCCCTGGATTAGAGCCTCAGCACCACAAAAAATGGGAGAAGGACCTGGCAGCCTACTCCTCAAACAATAAGTCATCGAAAACCCTATAAGTAACAGAGAAACACTGACATAGTCCTGGGAGTGACATAAGGTTGGGTAGTGTTTCGTTCTGTTGTAGGGTCACTATGAGTTGGACCTGTCTTGATGGCGTCTAACAATAACAATAACAACAACATGGCTTTATATATTTATATTCTATCACACAATGATTGTGAGAGGTTAAAATTTTGCATTAGCATTACATTTTTGTTAATTTTCTCTGTATTCCTGAAAAGAGTCATTTGGCATTTATTCTCGAAACACTGATTTTACTCAAAGGTTTATTGATGCCAAATAAATATGGGAGATTATAGAGTTAAGAGCAAAAAAACCTTACTTATCTGTCTACATTTTTAATGATAAAACATGAGATTTACTCTTCTTTGTCTAGGGCTATTTCCTGGAAATTTGAGAAACGTTGATCTCAAACCTATAATATCCCTTGCTGAAGCAAGTTGATTTTTGCTGCCCATTCAGACCCTATGATTTAGACCTCCTGTCCTAGTCCATGGGACCCATATTATGTCTGGAACATTTTTTTACTATTGTTTTATTTTTGCTTCTCTGGTTGGATAGTTAGGATATCACACACAAAGTAATTGGGCTGGGATTTAGCTCAGTTGGTAGAGCGCTGCACTGCAGTCTCTGAGGTTCTCTGAGGTCCTGAGTTCAATTCCCAGCACCACAAAAATGGGAGAAGGGCCTGGCAATCCACTCCCAAGGCAATCCTGAAACAGTCAGCCATTGAAAACACTATGAGGGTCACTATGAGTCAGATACTGACTCGACGGCACCTAACAACAACACAAAGTAATTGGAAATAATTTAGTTTGGGAATGCAATAGGGCAATCATTCCTCAATAAAAGAACAATTCTGGGATACTTGAGAAAAATTTGCTCACATTTTCTTGTAGATTAGCCAAAATAAATAAGTAAATAAATTCAGTCAAAAACTTTACCTAACTCACAATAAATATTACTAATCAAAATAATCAAAGAAAAGTAAATCTTATAGGGAATGAAATTTCAAGTAATCAATGAAAAACAAATCTTATAAGAAATGAAATTTCACATGGTCCAATTGACATGAAAATTTGTGCCAGGAAAATTGGACTCAGTAGTGGTAATTGTCAAAAAGGAAAACTCACAGCAATGGAAGTCATAACTGGTAAGTCTCAGGTGGACAAACGCTGATTTAGAAATCAAATTTTTGTTTTAAGCAGACAAAAGCCAATAATTGATCTGGATGGAAATAGATTTTAGTAAAATAAGCATAAAAATAGAAATAATGAAAATAATTCAACCATGCTGATAGGAATTGATTGAAGAAATAAAGTAGATTAATAAATTTGGCTCTTAAAATCTAATCAGATTTGGAATAGTGCTGATTTTATGTTTGTTTTTTGTTAATTAATCAATAAACATTAACTTTTAATGTTTACTTTAGTGATGTGAACTCAAGTTAATCACCAGAACTAAAAATGGGGGCTTAGAAAGTGCTCACTGGGTCAGAATGATGAGGTTGAAATTAACCAAACAGTGGGTCAAAGTATTCTGAACCTTTGGTTTGTATATAGAAGTTGTCCAGTAAGTTAGTTCATAACCACACTCCTCCTGCACAGCTCTGTGCCAAGCACTGGGCAATGCAGCTCACAGATAATGTTTCACATGTCCTTTGGACAACCTGTGTGATAGGTGTTAGCATCTCCCTTTTGCCAGTGTGGAAGTGTTACCATCAGCCAGGTCTTATAATTCATTTGAAAAGGCCTGGCTCCATAAGGGTTTAATCTTCCAAGAGTGCCTATGTTCCACTCCACTGTCATGCACAGAGCCCCATCCTTGTTGTTGTTGTTGTTAGGTGCCATCGAGTTGTATCCGACTCATAGTGACCCTTATAGGGTTTTCAATGGCTGATTGTTTCGGGATTGCCTTGGGAGTGGATTGCCACATCTTTCTCCCATTTTTGTCGTGTTGGGAATCGAACTCAGGACCTCAGAGACTACAGAGCAATGTTCTACCAACTGAGCTAAATCCTAACCCCAAGCCCCATCCTGGGGCAGCTCAAAACCCTTGGGCATCATTGGCATTCATTGCCTCATTCTGTTAGTAAGTTGTGGTACATTCCATTATTATTCCTAATAATTTATTTCCAGCCCCGTAGGAAGATTATATAACCATGCCAATTGCCATGTGACTTCTTACAGAATCTCCTTGTGTGAGGGACTTACCTCCCTGACTCACTGACTGCCAGCTTGGTCATGACTTACCTTGTTGAATAGGATCTAGGGAGGGATGAGCCATGTGGTGTCCAGATAGAAACTTTTAAGAATCAGGACATGGTTTTGCCATTGTTCATTTCCCTCTGTGTACGGTTTCTCAGCCTTGGCACTACTGATATTTTAGACAATTCTTTGTTGAAGATAGAGGTAGAGATAGACATCTGTCCTGTGAATTGAAGGATGTTCAGTAGCATTCTTGGCCTCTACCCACTAGATGCCAGTAAGTCCCCTTCTCTCAGTTGGGATCACCAAAAATGTCTAGGACATTGCCAAATGTCCCCCAGGTTGGGATGTGTGTGTGAGATCATCCCTGGTTAAGAACTACTGCTCTACAACAAGAAGGGCACGTCCCATAGGAGCTGTTCCTTTACCTTTGATTTTACAATTACAAAAATCATGATGAGCATGTGTGAGAAATACATCTTTCTCATGTAAAATTCTGAGATTTTGGGGGTTATTTGTTAGTGCAATATAACCTAGTGAAAGCTGACTGATACAAAAATGTAGAAGAAAGAGAAGGAGCACATTAGAGATAGTCATATCTTGTTTTAAGTAAAAAACAAAGCATATATTTTACGATGTTTAATTGATCACCGACTAATAGCTGTCTCTAGTATTAAAGGTCTATTAGTTAAATAGACAACATAACATCGATTCATCTTACATGAGTCTACCCTTATCGAGTTAATGATTGGGGGAATGACTGGTTTTCTATTTATAATTTGTCTGTTGTTTGTCCTTTGGATGTCAATTGGGACATGATAGATCTACAGAGCAAGGGTAGTGAGAATAAGCACTCTGGGAGGGTATCTATCCCTTGACAGAAGTGGAACTTAGATTTGGCTCGGGCTGTTGACTGGAGCCACATTTCTTGGAGGCATCAGACCCTCATCCAGGGGAAGCTTTGGGAAAGGGTATAGGAAAGAATTCTTTCACTACTATAGAGAAATTGCTAGGATGTCCTCATCAGGAAAAGTCTAGTTTTGTCATACTGAGAGTGAAGTTGTAATCCATGTGTATTTATTATGTCCTTCAGGAAAAGTCAGTGTGATAGAATGATTTAAAAGGAGGGCTCTAGAGAAAAGCATTTCTTTTCTAGGTGGATAAATACAATTACTTAACTCTCTGTGCCTGGTGTTTTTCATCTAAAAATGGAGATCATAGTGGTGCTATCTCATAGGTTAGTTATTGGATTAAATGAGTTAATTTATCTACATCACTTAATAGATTTACACTGATTCTACATTGAGCATGTGCTTAATAAACGTTTGCTACTATTAGTCTTCATCTGAAGCATGAAATACTAGAAGTATTCACCTTCTGGAACTGTTGAGAAGATTCGATCAACGAATCTATATGTATGGACCAGAACAGTGCCTGCCATAATATAAGTAATAAATTTTAGCTTTTATTATTGTTAATATCATTACCATTTTGGGGTAATTAACTTTAAAAACTTTAAAAATTAACTTTAAAAACTCTCAGTTAAGCCTTTTTGAACTAATACCTCATGTTCTAGTAAATGATTTGTTAAATACATGACCAAGGTCTACATGAATAGAATATTTTATTATAAAAACTACATACTAAAACTCCCCACTCATCCCTGGAGAAGGACATCATGTTTGGGAGAGTGGCAGGTCAACAACAAAAAAAGGAAGACCCTCAACTATATTGATTGACACAGTGGCTATAACAATGAGCTTAAACATCAAAAGGACCCTGTGCCTGGCACAGAATCAGGGAGTGTTTCCTTTTGTTGTACATAAGGTTGCTATGAGTCAGACCTGACTTGATGGCATGGTACCTAACAACAACAACAACAATAACAAAGTTCTCCACAAGCTAACCCTGTTTCTGTGTATCAGTGCTTATTAATGCCATTACATTTGAATATATGACTTTTTTAAGAACCAAAATAAATGTCATGGTTGTCCACTGTTAATGTAACTTGAATTGCTGGTATATTTATAGGAAGTAAGTACTGCATGTTTATAACTGAGAAGACAGAGTCTTAGAAAAAATGTTGGGTTGAAAAATTAAAGAATCTTAGGTGTGACCTGGAAAGGAACTTAGAGGTCTTCTATTCCAATCTCCTAATTTTGCAGATGGCTCATAGAAGTTCATTAATGTGCTCAAGGTCAGGCAGCTGTTAAATAGCATAACAGGGGCATAATCATTGGCCAGTACTTATTTGGTGATGGGTAATTTAATTTCTTGGGTCATGTAGGTTGATTGACCAGGGATTATAAATATAAACTAGCTTGGTGCTCCAACCAATCTGGTTCCACAGGTTCGGCTAAGGGTCTAGGAGAGATGATCAGTGGTGAGATCAGGCACAGAAGGGCCCCTAACCACAATCAAACAATGTCACATTGTCCTTTATTTTTAGGGCACCTGCAGGGTGTAGAGAGAACAGAAATCCACATCCTGGCTCATACCTTCCTCCCATTCCCAAGACATAACTTCTATAAAGTAGCATTTTTTAGTATATATTACTTTGAATTTTGACAAACGCATACAGTCATGCATCATCAAGCTAGAGAATAGTCTCATAACCCTCAAATCTCTTTGTGGTTTTGTACTCAACTTTCCCCCCAAACCTCATCTCCTGGCAACTACTAATCTATTTGCCATCACCTTAGTCTTACCTTCCAGAATATCATAGAAAAGGAATTATACAGTCCAAGGCCTCTTTCCCTTAGCATAATGCAGTGGAGAATTTTTTTTCAGAGTGTGTCCTTACTGTCTGCAGGTCTGTGGGGAAGTTGTTTAGTCTCTTTCATTCTTGGTGATCTTATCTGCAAAATGGGTATTAAATTATCTTGGATTCATGCCTTTTTGGTTAGGAAGAGAGAATGCACACAAAAGTGCATTAAATAAGAAGAAAAGCACATGTACTAATCTTATTCTTCATCATGTTATGAAGTTGCCCTTTGCAGATATTCCAGGTGCAAAGGCAATCCTATTAGCAGAATAAACCCTGCGAAGCCTTTGTTCCTTTGCTGAGCAGGGCAGGATCTAGAATCACTATTAAACGCTTCCCCAGTTAACGGGGCTGTACAGGCTGATTCCAAGTTTCTACAACTTCCAGGCAACACTTACCCAATAGAGATGTCACCAAGGGATATAGATCTCTGGCATATTGCCTCTGTGGTACTACTGCTGAGAGGTGTGGAGAGGCCTCACCTGTCTATGAAATATTTTGATCTAGTTGAATGGAGGCAGTTCTCACAACAAAACCATTGACATCACTAATCATTTATAATAGCAATTGTATTGTGGAAAATGGGATTATCTAATACACAGAGTGCCAAATAGTTTGATAAGAAGCTACGGTTTCTCTTGGCTCAAAAGTCACAGGGAGGAGAGAGAAATCCAGATTTGCATTTCCTTCTGAGTGCTATGTGATTTTGTGCTACAGAATATGACCAATATATTCTGGGCATGTTTGCCTGGATGTGCAACACAGGATTCTGCTTTCCCATCCAATGATACGTGCCTGACACACCAGCAAGACAGGTAAAGACACAGTGCATAGCCAGAGGAAGAAAACAAAATGAAACAAAACAGTAACAACAACAAATCTGGACAGGGATGTAGGAGACATAGATGCTATAAATGACCCTGCTGTTAATCATGAGATTTTTGCCTCATGCACGATAAAGGGGGCTGTAGTAAGTTACCCTGAGAGAGACACAAGTTACCACATAAAGGATAGATGACTCCCATCTCTGAGCCCCAGAGTAGGGGAAGCAGAAAGCAACAACCCTGAGCCTTCGAGTAAAATCCTTCAGAGCAGCTCACTCTTTCCAGCACTAGTGGAATCAGATTCCAATAAACATATTGCTGAAATGTTTGTTTCCGGGTGTCATTTTAGACTGCAAGTAGCTAAGACAGATCCGGCTCCTATATATAGATACTGCATTTGGTTGTGTTCTGGGAGGCTTTTATTACTATGCTCCTTGGCTGGCTCCCAGCTGAGCTTTCCCCTCAAGGGATCAGAGTTTGGATTTAAAGAGTCCAGGAGGATCCATGACCATCTTAAGGTCTTTCTCACTCTACCTCCTCCTCTGCTAATGCTCCATTCTGCTGGTGGAGACCAGCATGGGTGGGCTCTTCTCTCTGCTCAGAGCCTCCTAATCCTATGGATGTCAATGCTAATGGGAGCTGACCAGCCCCATCACAGCAGGCAGTAAACACAAGCAAAACACCCCTGACTTTCCTGGGCTTAAAGGAAATAGCATATAATATGGGTCCAACTCAAGTGCAGATGGTAAACAGCCCAATCTAGATAAGAGGACCTGGGACCCTTTGTGGCTGAACAAAGAGAGGGGCTCTCAAAGGCCAGTGTTTTGCAGGGTGGACAGCTGGGGAAATCTGAATTTTACTCATGAATTCTCCAGGAGAAGAGAGACTAGGAGCAGACAAGTGGAAGGAGGAAGGTGGAGGTGGTGTCAGAAAAGATGTGGGGAGGGAGGAGGGAAGAGGTATTGCCTTAAGGAGACAATGTTGGAGCCTCACAACCTGAATTTTTAAAATGTGTCTGATCACTCAGAGATAGCCCCTCTACCTACCGAGTGCCTTTTGTTGTTTTCTCGGCCCCATGGCACACTGTCCCCATTCACCTGCCTCTGTCATTTCTCTCTGTTTCCCTATCCTGGATCTATCTGCCTTCCTGGTCTCCATATTTTCTGTCCCTCACCACCTCTTTCCCTTTTCCCTCCCTTCTTGCTCCATTCTTCCCTCTTCTCTTCTCTACTCTTTTTCAGTCCTTTCTCCTCCCAGACTCTTCCCTTTTCCCTGGTTTTCCTGCCCTCCCTCTTCCATTTCACTCCTTTCCCCTTCCATTCCCGCCGCCTCCCTCCTTTCCCCTCTCCTCCCTCTTCCTTCCCTTCTTTTTCCCCCTCGCCCTCTTGCCCTCTCGCCCTCTCTCTGTCCTTCGCCCCTTCTCCCCTCTCTCCACTTTCCCACCTCCCCATCCCCTCTCCTTCTCCTGTCTCTTCCCCCTGCTCCCCTTCCCTCCCTCTCGTCCTCGCTCCAGGTCCTTGTTTATCTGTAAGCTCCAATTTCTTGCCTTATAGATTTACCTGCAGAACAAGACACCGCTCCTCTTGCAAAAACTGTTTAAGAAATCCATATCCTCTCCCTTCATTCCTTGGGCATTTCAGAAATGATATTCCTCCCCAAATTCCCCCCGTCAAAATAAAATGCATTCAGCCAGCTCCTGCTGTGTGTCCTTAAATTCATTCCCTCTAGCTTCGCTGGTTTGAAAGCCTGTACCCTAGAAGGGGCCTCCTGCATTTGCTGGCAACCCTGCTCCAGTCTGATCGCCACAGATAGTGCTTTGGAGTGAAAAAAGGGGGGAAAAAACCCTCTCATTGGAGATTTCAAAACAGATCCTACCAGCTTTCAAATCTGTGCACTTGCAGAGTGGCAGGGTTTGAGGGAGAAGGGTTGAGGACTTGGGGTGTGGGTGTTTATCATAAACAAATAAGCAACAGAATTTATATATGTATAAATTTGAGCTTTCCTTGGCACGTTTGTTGTCTTTCTCCCTGGCATCGAGGGTGGGTGCTATGTAAGTCCGACTTCTCTGACACTTTGGCTGGGGTCTGGGGTGTGCGTGTGTGTGCGTGCGTGTGCTTGTTTGTGTGTGTGTCTGTGTGACGGAATTGAGGAGGGGGTGCTGTGTTTTTGATCTGATTCACTTGACAGATTATTTGAATTCAGCCCACCTTTCCGCACATGTCAAACAGATGGGATCATTGTTAAAAGCCTTAAGAGCCGGCTGAGCAGTGGGTAAGGCAGGGAGGGGGAGGCAGGAGGGGCAGGGGGAGGGAGGGGACGGGGCACCTTCAGGAGCTTTGTGTTTTCTCACATTGGAACTGACAGGAGCCCTTCTTCTCCGTGGGTGGGGGAGTGTTTGGGGGCATGGGGCTGATGAGGGGGGATGGAAAGGGAGAGAGGTGGGGTGTTGGTGGGCAGGGTTATGATGTCACAGCCAAAGTTACAACAGGAGGAAAACACAGAAATGGTTCAACATTTTTTTTTTTTAAACTTTGGACTGCCAAGAGCTGAAGGAGAGTGGTGAGCAAAGGAATGAAGGGGAGAGAGAGAAACTAAACTGGAAGCTTGAGTTTTGTGCTGCCTCTTGAAACCTTATGAATGGATTGCTAGCAGCTGAGAGCCAGCAGAGACCTATGGGGGATGCAAGATCCCTCTCACTCTAAGGGGAGAGAAGCAGGCAGGCTTCTTCTTCCCTGCTGTGTCATCCCTCCCTCCTGAAATGAATGGTAGGAAACCTTTGTCTCAGGGTCCTTGGGGTGGCATGGGGAAGGGGGAGGTTGACTTCTCCTTTTCTTACCTGAATCTCTTCCCTTCCCTTAAACTAAGGCTGCTCTCCTTGTACCTCCTCCCCCTCTCTTTTTTCTCTCTTTCTTTCTCTTTCTCTCTCTCCTCACTCTTCTCTCTCCTCTTCTCTCTCCGTCCCTCCTCTGCTTTGCTAGCTTTTTCTACTCCTTCTCCCCAAACCTCAATTTCTATTCTTGATCTGCTTTGGGGAGTGGTTGTAGGGTGGGGGGAGAACTGAGTCAGGAAAGTAAAGGGAGGTAGGAAAATGATAAAAGAAGAAAGGGCAGTGGAGGAGTCAGGGGTATCTGCTTAGTAATATCCACGTGCCTGAGCTGATAGCTTCTTGGGGAGATGATCTTGAATGGATTCAGGTAGCTAGAGTCATGTGTCTGTGAGGATATGTTTGGTATGTTTGACAGACATTGGCTTATGTCATACTCTTCTAGTATAAGTGAAGGGAGGGGTTATTGAAGAAGGAAGAAAAAGGAGAAGGAACCTGAGCTCTCTGGGAGGAAATTCAAAGAAACCAAGAGCAATCAACTTCATTCTGCAAGGACTGAAATAGAGCAAGAAGAGAGGTCAAGGGAGAAGGTGAAGGGAGAGCCAGAGAAGCCACACTGGGCTGGCAGTTTCCAGCACAGGTAACCAGGAGAGGCATTCTTTGGGGACAAGTTGAAAAAGTTTGGTTGGTGAATAAAACAGTTGCTGCCGTGCCTGCAAACCCATCACTAGCAGGCTCTTCTCTTCATCTTCCCACTGTGGTACCCAGAAGTTGGCTCGAGGCTGTGTGGGAAGGGCTGAGGGAGGTATGATGTGTTTAAAGGTCCTAAGAGTGAGCCTGGTGATCCTGGCCGGGTGGGCACTGGGCACTGCCAACTCTGAGCTGGGCTGGACACGCAAGAAGTCTTTAGCTCAGAGGGGACACCTGAGCCAGGAGCTGTTGGAAGGAGACCGTTGTTGGCTGGGGGCCAAGGTTCAAAGACCCAGAGCTGCCTCCCAGCATCACCTCTTTGGAGTCTACCCCAGCGGGCCTGGAAATTCCCTGGGGTCCTACACCTTGGGGGCGCAGGGCACCCACCCTGCCGGACTCAGTAATCCAGCCACTGAGGAACAGGCTGGGCGCCTCCTTCCCCAAGACCTGACTGAGCAAACAGCAGGATTGTGGAGGCAGGCTGAGCAACCATCTGCCCCGTGGGTAGAGTATGGTCCCATTGGGCAATCGGAGCTGCTGAGAGATGATGCCACCGATCTTGGCAACCGAGGATCCAAGATGTCTCTAGGTGAGGCAGCGACTCAGGGAAGCTCAGTCACTGCTGCCTCCACTTCCACCACCTTGGCACACCTGAAGGGACCCAGAGCAGAGCCTGGAAGGAAGGCCTGTGCCAAGCCCAGGCGTCCTCGCCAAGCAGTGAAGAGGGAGGTGGAAGACCCACGGGGAGACCCCAGTGTCTCTCCCCCACATTTCCAACCTGGGCCTGAGCATCACCTCAAGGATGGGGTTAGAAACAGTCCATCGGAGGACAGCATCCAAAATGGTGGAGGGGGGCCCCACCAGGAAGCAGAGACCTTCAACCCCCAAGGAGAACTGTCTGTCCTCTACTTCTCTGGGAGGCGGGAGCGGCTGTTGCTGCGTCCAGACGTGCTGGCTGAGCTTCCCCGGGAGGCGTTCACAGTGGAAGCCTGGGTGAGGCCAGAGGGAGGACAGAACAACCCAGCCATCATTGCAGGTAACAACCCACTTCTGGGCTTCCTGAGGTCCTGGGGGTGTGGCTGGCTCCATTTCTTCTGGGCTGTGGCATAGGGAGCCACAGAAGGGAAAGGGACAGAGCAAGAAAGCCAGGAAGGGCTGGCGGGGAGGGGGAGGAGGGAAGGCTCTAGTTATTAGCATAGCAGCATCCTGGAGACCATGGAAGAGAAGATAATGACTTGCTAGCCATGATGACATGACATTTGGTCCATGTATTGATCTCATGGAGTTCTATACATTGTGTCTGCACTTAGGGGAACCTTGGCTTAGCTCCTTTACCTTCTTTAAAGGGAAAGGACTCTGGTTCTTTGTCAGAGAGGGCAGGGGGATGGTGCTACTTCTCATAGTCCAGCAAGGGATACCTATGCAACTTTGAAAGTTGATGTGAGTCCAAGGACCTGAGCAGTAAGTCATACCCAGGCTGGTCTAGGTAGTGAGGGAACAAGGCTGCCAGGTACCCAGCCTTTGGGTTCAGATGGGTTGCCTCTTCTCTGAGCAGCCCTGGAACTAGGCATAAAGGTAGCACCTATTTCACTTACTGGGGGCTCCTTCACTTTGTCCCAATAGACATGCAGATAGCCTAGGAACAGCAGAGTCTACTGGATAAGGTGGGCACTCCTGAGACAGGACCCTGGGTTCTAGCCCTTGCTGTTGTAAGAGAGTCTTAAAAATGAAACTTTGTATAACTCTATGGTGTTAATTAGGGGCACTCATCTGGGAATGTTATCTGTTTTTATTTCTTATAATACCCAGATCTTGGCTTTTATGGAAAGTCACCCAGAAGGGTAAAGAGAAGAGTGGGGTTAGGAATAATGGTCTCCTTTTGTTTTACTGGAGAGGTTGATTTCAAGCAAGTGATGAGGGATTAGACTTTATATTTCATTACTTCCTGTCTCATCATCCTTTTGGATACCCCATGACAGAACCTAACACAAAGCAAGACACTTAGTAGAACCATTTAATCATATTTAATTGGGTCACCAGCCTCATTACACTGATGGAGAAACTGAGGCAATAAGAGGCATGTCAGAGGCAGGCTAGGGATAAGATTCTAGTACCCCCAAATTGCTTGACAACTCTCCAAATTAAAAACTTCTCATGTTGCTGGATGCCTACAAATAAGTTTCAGACTAGGGAAAGAAATCTGGAAGGAAGGAGCCTCTTCCAATGGGGTGTTGCTGGAACATCCCTTCCGGACACTCTGTCTCCCCCTCTTTGGCTGTGATTTCTCATTTGGAAGCTGGGATTCCCAGACACTGAGCACTCTCAAGTCTTGTGGTTTTGCTTTATTTTATTTTGGGATGGGAGAAGGGGTACAGGAGAGGGAGAGAAGAGGCTGGGCTGTAAGTTAGGTGGGAGCAGAGAAAGAATAGAAGGAAATCCTTATTCTGGGGCCAAATGGAAGAAATAATGAGATGATTATCTGATCGGAGTTGGCAGCTTCACAGTTTTTCCCAGATGACATCTTCTTACTGCCTAAGCTTGCTTCCTAGTACCCATCTGCTGAGGAAATTGTGTGCTCGTGGTCTCGGCTGAGACCCATGACTCTGCTTACCCCCTCCTCCTGCAGTAGCAACGTAGGGACCTGGGATCAGTTCCCTGGCTGTGAAGAATCAGAGAAGGATCCAACAGGAGTCTATGTAGGAGGCTCTCAGGAGCTAAATCCCAAATCTGCGAAACAGATTCAGGACCGTTGGCACCTGGCCCCTGCCCTGTAATTCCTATGGACTTCTGTCACATGCTCTGCACAGAAATGAATAGTGTCATGACTTGATTCTAGTTCTAGCATTCTTTACTGCACCTCCCCACCATGCCCCCCTGCCTTGCCCACCTGTCTGTCTGTTGCCACCAACTACCCCCGACCCCGCCAAAGCACACACACATCCTTCCCCTAAGTGTTCATCTGGACTCTCTTAATCTCCTGGAGTCTGTAAAATGGGGCAGGAAACCCTTTGCAGACAGATTATCTTCTGAGGTTTCCTTTACTTCAAATCAAAGTGGCCCCCATGGTGTTCTAAGATTTCCCCTTCAGGTCTCCTGCAGGAAGGTCAAGGACAGAGAACACCCAGGTCAGTCTCTTCTTTACCTTCCACTCTATACCTTTCTTCCAACTTGTGCATATCAGGAAGTATCTAGTAAGGACTTAGGGTAAAAGTCTGTTAGGGATAGGGTTGGAAACAAGGTCTCCATTCTTTAGGATTCTTGAGAACTTAGGCATCACTGTCTACTTATTGGCTCTGCTGCATACACTTCACCTGTGAACACATGGCTGAGGACCATGAAGTAGCCAAAGCAATTTCTCTTCAGGAAGAAAATCTTCAGTTTGCACTAATTTATTCACACCATCGACGGGTAGTACCTCTTCCCTCTCTTACTCCGACCCAGTCTGGCCACTACCTGTTCCTAGGATGGTTGACTTTCACTTGTGCAGCCCAGCACCCAGAATCTAGTCCCTGGGAGCTACATGCAATTCAACTCTGCAGCTCTGCCGCTCCACTGAGGGCAGTGAAAGGTACTGCAAGATCTGCTCCTTCACTCTCCCAACAGCTCTTAAACCTCAGCTTCTACCTACTTAACTCACACCCCGCTTCCCAGTCCTCCATCTACCAAACTTGGGTTATTTTCTCTTCATCAGAGACATCAAGCAATTCAGCCAGACCAGCTCTAGGAGAGGACCCCCCACCCACAGACATGGGGCCTTTGGGGATACTTCCAATACTGGACACAAGGTGGCAGTGTTGCCTCGTATAGCGGATGGTAGGCAGCCACGTAGTGGCGAATGTCTGATTTCTTGGAGGGCTGTCCTGCCTGGCCCCTGGGCTGTAACTTAATCATCCTCTCCCAGAATGTTGTTGGTAGTCATTTCTTGGGGTCAGCTTCATAGCAGTCTTTTTTTGTAGGGCGTACTTGAAAGGGCTAATGTAGCCCTTCGGGGGTTGTGCCTAATTGTACTTGTGTTGTTGTTTGTTGTTATTGTTAGGGGCCCTCAAGTTAGGTCCTACTCATAGCAACTCTATGTACAACACAATGAAACATTACCCAGCACTCTGCCATGCCTGGCACTATGTCAGTGCTTTTATGCTATTCATAGGGTTTTCAATGGCGGATTGTTTTGGGAGTGGGATGCTGGGTCCTTCTCCCAAGCCGACAGCACTTGATATTCCCAGGTGATCTCCCATCCAAGGACTAACCAGGCCCGACCCTCCTTGGCTTCTGAGATGAGACAGGATCAGATATCAGTGTGGTACCGCTGTACATGCTTATATTTGTAGCAACTAGTAAAGAAAACAAAATCAAATAGAGTTACCCTTCTCTCTATACCCCAAAACACCCACATTCTTCCAAAATAAGAAACTAGACTCAAGAATGGATTGCCAGACTACTTTTCTGGATGGTTGGGAACAATGCAGGGTGTATAAACTTCATGTACTGAGGGTCTCTCTGGCTCTTGGAGGTGGTGTGAGGGTGCCTACCTTTCCTGCAAGGTAGAATCTCTGAAGCAGACTGACTGAGGCTGGGGGTCAGGTGGGGGTGCTTTGTGCAACTGCTCCATTGTAGGGTCCTCCATAAAAATGGCTAGTCTAGGGCCTGGCAATTTAGGCTTATGTGGTCAACTCGGAGTGGCCTGTGGTCAGGAGCCCATTCAGTTGGGCCATCGGAACTGACTCGTGGTATTAGCTCAATTCTGCTCTATTCTGGTGTGAACTCTTTAAGCTCCAGCATCCAACCCTGAAACCATTCTGTGTCTTTCCTTCCACCTCAACTTCCTTTCCTCTCCTTCAACCCCAACATACACAAAAGAGAAAATTTTAATAGGTTCCTCCGCACCCATAATTGATTTCAAATGTTCCCTGAAGTCACCCAGCTGAGTAACCACCTGCAGCTTCAAGCTGCAGGAGACTGAGTCACTAAGTCCATGGCAGAATTGGAGGCTGAGCCCGGGTTTCTTCATCCAACAAATATTTATTGAGTGCCTTGCCATGAAAAGTGTAGCGAGTCACTGTAGGGAATACAAAGATGTCTAAGAAACTGTCCCTGACATGAAAGCAAGTTTTCCTCTACTGAAGATCCAAGTTTTAAAGCATGTCCCAGCATAGAATTTGGGAGCCAGACAGACCTGGAATCAGATCCTGTCTTTGACACTTATCAGGACTGTGGTCTTTGGCAATCCATTGAGGTTTTCTGAACTTTGATTTCCTCACGTTGAAAAATGAGAAAAATGAATGTATATAAAAGTATGATTCCACTGAAATAAAATTTTAAAAAAGCTAAAAAAAGAAGGGAAAGAAAAATAAAAAAGACAAATGTGGACATGGCTTGCAGAGTTATGTTTAAATAAGTCATATATGTAAAGTGCCCAACACAAGGCTTGACCTGTGGGATTCACTGAGGACATGGAAGGTGTTAATAGCAAGGGGCATCCATGCTGAGAATATTGATTTAACCTGCTCATCTTTTGTTCCACCTAGTTTTGTTCTACCTAGTAGCACCTCATTTTTCCTTTGGTGTGATATTACCTCTAATTCCTAAGGAATTTAATTTGCTAATATGTAAAATGGGAAAGCCTGCAGCTGTACCACTGTGGTGTTGGATCCCCTCAGATCTCTGAAGCTAAGCAGGGTAGGGCCTGGTTAGTACTTGGATGGGAGACGGCCTGGTAACACCAGGTACTATAAGCTTGGGAGAAGGACCCAGTAACCCACTCCCAAAAATCAATTAGTCATTGAAAACCCTATGAATAGCAGAGAAGCACTAACAACACTGTTTTGCCTATTGTACATAGGGTTGTTGTGAGTTGGACATGGACTTGGCACCTAACAAGATGGGAAAGGTGGTCAATAGGCTTTTTCACAACATGGTCTCAAGATAAGAACATTAGAATCAGAGGCTCCAAAGCAGCCATTTATTTTATTTTTTAAAAAATCACCTGTTCTGTTTTAGGTTGGGCAGGACTATTTCAAAATAGATTGGACAATGATGCCGCAGCTTACATGGAGCCATAAACCCTATTGAAAGTCTGATGAAATGCATGCTTACTACCTAGAAAAATGTACATGTTGACATGGCTTTCATGATATGTACAGCTGTCTGGATTTCCTGATGGGTAGGGTGTGGTGACATTAGGCTGTGGTTAGAGCCTGTTGAAAGATTTTCTGTTTTGAGTGACAATCCCCTTGTTTGCAGAAGACAGATTCACATAGCTGTAAAGAGAATATGAAAGGGGGCCTTGTGTATGATAACCGCCTTTATGCCATAGAAGTCAAAGACAGGAAGAGTTGTACACCTTTCCCAGGCCTCCTCTGATGATAGGTCTTGCAGGCGCTCCTCCTCAGGACCTATTCCTGTGTCACCATTGTCAGGGTGTTTGCCCTGCCTGGACCCTGAGGAATTGTCCACTTCCACTCATTTGCAACTCCTGGATCAGGACTCAGATGTGCAGTAAGATTGGGGCAACCCTGCCCTTGGCATGGAAAAACCATGGATGTGAGGGCCTGTGGGTGGCCTCTGGGTGGGTTGAGGGGGGTGGTTTGCCCACCTTGACAATGATGACATAAATGAGTTTTCATGTCTGGACAAAGCAAATGCCCTGATGGTGTTAAATGAGCATCTTTGTATAGGACAGTGTTCATTGTGTGGTTTTATGTCCCCTCCCAAAGGAGCAGCGATGTAGGGGGTTGCCTGGTTTGAGAGGTAAAAGTGACTGTCATGATCACCTTTCTTTTTATAGCCACTGTGGTCTACTGGTTCTTGGAGACTTCCCTGACTCCCGGTGTGAAAGTGATCTCTCCCTCTCTCTCTCTCTCTCTCTCTCTCTCTCTCTCTCTCTCTCTTTCTCTCACCTGTTCTGTAGCCCTTCACGTGTGCTTTGCTTGGGAGCCAACTGCTTCTTGCCTTATAAGTTACATTGTTGTTAGGTGCCGTGGAGTCAATGTCTGACTCATAGCGACCCCATGTACAACAGATGAAACACTATTGTCAGTGCTTCTGTGCTATTCATAAGGTTTTCAATGGCAGATTGATTTTTGGGAGTGGGTTGCCGGGTCCTTCTCCCATAAGTTATGTAGGCGTCTCATTTCTATCAGGTGAAAATTCCCCAGGAGCCAAATGCCTATCTGATCCACTTTTGTCACCCCCAAGTATCTACCACAGTGTTAGAATCTCCATTATATTTGTAGAAGCAACTTGGAATTTAGATTGCTGGATGCCCACTGGGCATGAGTACCAGGGAGACAGCAACATTCCCGAACTGGAGGCTCCTTTGCGGAACCAGGGCAATGGCTTGCCATTCTGCTTTTGCTGCCTACAGACCAGTCTTCAGGACTTTGGAGGGAAACTGTTGAGTCCAGGCCTCCCCTCTCATCTTCAATAGGAGCAGCCCCTCTCTTATCCGTTTCATAGGAGAGAGTGTTTTAATTACTTCTGCTGTTGTTGTTAGGTGCCCTTGAGTCGGTATCCGACTCATAGCGACACTACATCAGTTAGGTGAAACATGATTGTCAGTGCTTCTCTGCTATTCATAGGGTTTTCAATGGCAGATTGAATTTTGGGAGTGAGTTGCTGGGTCTGTCTTCCAAGCCTACAGCACCTGGTGTTCCCAGGCGGTCTCTCATCCAAGTGCTAACCAGGCCCTACTGTGCTTAGCTTCCAAGATCTGATGGGATCGGATACCACAGGGCTACAGCTGCAGGCTTTAATTACTTTAAGAAAGTTTGAACCCCACACATCTAGAGAAGGGGTTGGCATATTGTGGCCTACAGTCCACATGAGGTCCAAGGCTGATGCCTGGTTTTGGAAATGAAGTTTTATTGGCACACAGCCACGCTCATTAGATTATGTGTTCTTTGTGGCTGTTTCGATGCTGAATGGCAGGGTTTAATAGTTGCAATAGAGATCTTATAACCTGAAAAGCCTAAAATAATTACTGTCTGGCCTTTTGTAGGAAGAGTTTGCCAACCCTTTCTCAGAGCGTTGCTTTTTGAACTTCAATGTGCATAGAGATCACCTCGGGTAGTTCTTAAAATGTGGCTACCCTGACAATACACCTGTTTGCAAATACAACAGAAGCAAAGAGCACATGCCTTGTGGGGCCCCAGCTCTAGGGAGTTTCATGGACCAATGAGCTTAGGCACCATGCTCTGAAGATCACCACTGCATCTGCATGGAGGCCACACATCCTGGGATGGCAGGGATAAAGGCAGACCAGTTCCCAAGACACAGGTCTGGCTAAGAAATATCAGAGGTCTTGCAGAACATTCTGTAGACTACTACTTTTCTTCCCTGTCCTCTTCCCTCTGGGTCAGACTTGTGTCATGAACTGGTGGCACTCCAAGCCTTTTCTGGCTGCCTCCATACTTTCTCTTAAAGTTGTCTCCTCTAATAAAATCCTTGCATATTTAATCCTGTCTTAGCATCTGCGTCTTCTACTAACACAGCTCTCTAACTCAAACGCACATTTGGATTCAGTAGGTCTGGGGCAGCCTGGGATTCTGCATGTCTACCAGGCTCCCAGGTGTTGCTGTTGCTGTGAGTATGTGGAGCATGAGTTAAGTAGCACGACTCCAGACTTGGGAGCCTAGGATAGGGGAAACAGATTTTTCTGTAAAGGGACAGATAGTAAATAGTTTGGGCTTTGCAGTCCATATAGTCTGTGCTGTACCTCGATTGTTAGAGTGAGCAAGCAGCCATGGACAATACATAAACACATTGGCATGACTGTGTCCCAATAAAACTTTATTTATAAAAACAGGTGGCAGGCTATGCAGTAGTTTGCAGACCTCTGGTAGAGAGATTTCCTCCAGAATGCTATGGTTCTTCTACAATTCTCTGTTGCTTTGCTTCCTTGTTCCACACTATTCAGAAACTGTGGCACTAGTTTGTTGTTGTTAGGTGTCATTGAGTCAAGTCTGACTCACAGTGACCTTACATACAACAGAATGAAATACTCCCTGATATTGTGCCAGGCCTGGCACTTTGTCAGTTCTTCTCTGCTATTTGTAGGGGTTTTGCTGTGTGATTGTTTTGGGAGTGGGATGCTGGGTCCTTCTCCCAAGCCTACAGCACCTAGCATTCCCAGGTGGTGTCCCATCCAATGACTAACTAGGCCTGACCCTGCTTAGCTTCTGTGATCTGATGGGATTGGACACTAGGGTAGTACAGCTGTAGACATGGCATGCCCACTGGAAGGGAAACTTTTTTGTTTGTTCGTTGTTGTTTGTTCGAGTAAAAGCAAAACTTCCGGAGATTTCCTGCAGGAAATAGTCATGCTAGTTTCTTGGGATGTACACTCCAGGTGGAGCTCTGCTTATTTGTTTAGCTTTAAATTTTTCAATCTTGTTATTAATGTAATAATTATACATATTTATTGGGTACAGTATGATCATTTGACACACATATATAGTGTATAATGATCAAATCAATGTTCTTTTTAAAAACATAGCATAGTTGGGCACTGGGGCACCTGTAATCACAGTGACTTGAGAGGCTGGAGGCAAGATGATGACCAGTTCAGGGCCAGAGGCAGGCTGTGAAACTCAGTGAGACCCTGTCTCAAAATAAATAATAAAAAAGGGAATAGGGGTGCAGCTCAGTGGTAGAGCATTTGTTTAGTATATGCGAGGCCCTTAGTTCAAACTTCCATAACTTTAAAAAACATGTATTTATAGCAATTTAAAGTCCATTCCTTAGGATTTCACATGGTTTTAGGATATTTATGCTAAAAGAGTTATACAGCTATTACCACAGTCTGATTTTAGGATGTGCTCATCACATCCAAAAGAAATATAATACCTAGGAGCACTGTTCCTCCTCTCCTTCCTAATTCCACCACAGCCATCAGCAACTACTAATCTCCCTGATGTTTCTGTAGATGTGCCTGTTCTAGAGATTTCATTCAACTGGACTGCATAATAAATGGTCATTTGCACTTAGTATCTCCCACATGAGGTTTATCCATATTGTAGCATGCATCAGTGCTTCATTCTTTTGTATTGATGGACATTTTAGTTGTTTCTACTTCTGACTATTATAAGTAGTGTTGCTATGAATGTTGTACACAGATAGATATATGTTTTTACTTTTTTGGTTAGATACCTAGGAGTGGAATTTCTAGGCTGTATGTTAACTCTATGGTAACATTTTGAGGCATTTTGACTCTTTTACAAATGGCAGCATCATTTTGCAACCCTCATCAATGCCTAAGAGTTTGGTTTGATATTTCTGGTCTTTGAAGATGAAGTGGGCTTCTGTGGCATCACAGGAGAGCAGGGCTTGGGCACTGCCAGCATCTCATAATACTTCAGGGTTCTTGGAGAAATGGGCCATTGTCTGGCATAATGAGGAGAAACAACTGGGCCTTTGATGCGGAGGGT
This sequence comes from Pedetes capensis, assembly GCA_007922755.1. NCBI lineage: Eukaryota > Metazoa > Chordata > Mammalia > Rodentia > Pedetidae > Pedetes > Pedetes capensis. The sequence goes on along the minus strand of VMDO01002424.1, from coordinate 5,305 downwards.
CCAATAATCCCAGTAAGAAGCCCTTACTGATTGAGATCAAGCTCCGTCCTCTAGATTCTTGAAGGTATCTGAGAATGTATTTGCTCTTCTTGGACTGAGCTCTGCAAGGAGAGAACTCAACCTTAGCCCAGAGCTCATTACTTTCTATTCCTTTCTACCTGATAAGCTCTAAATGTCAGAATTATAGGGAGTAGTCAGCCACTCAGAAATCACAGGATATTAAATTCTGATGTAGCAACACATTCAGGAAGAAAAGGAGAAGAGAAACAGAGTAGAGAGCAAGACAAGGTTCACATAGCTCCATAAAGTTCTTTGGTCTTGCCTCAGCTGGGTGCCTGAGCACACTCTGTCCAGAAATTGGCATCTGACTCACAGGATTAGCTCTGGAACTTTGCAGTCATGCAATTGTCTTAGGAGTGGATAAGGAAGAAGGGTTTCCTCAAAGTATGATGGCGTGACTGTCTAACCTGTTACACTCCAGCTTCAGTGCCTGACACCTGTTATTACCTTTCCTCTGCTCAGCCTCCAACTTCAGTTACTGTAAGTGATTCTTCTAGGTTCTTTGGATCTCAGAGAGAGAATGCAGTGAGTAAGGCTTTGACAGACCCAGGAGACACCACTGGCTATCACTGCCCATCCTTGGTGAACTGTGTGGTCTCTCCCAGTCCTCGAGAATAAGACAGAAACCCCAGGGGACTCGGGTGCAGTCCTAGGGTGGAGGACAAGTTATAGGGTTGGAATTATTCATGAGTGACAGAGACACAGCTGGAAAGTAGGAATCACCTTTGGCAACCCAAATAAATTCAACTGTTTGCTTGTCACCAGAAACACTTTGCCCTTCCTCACCTGCTTCCTACTTTGTGTACTTTTTCTCATTCTTCTGGGGCTGACCATCTGATTCATTCAGAATGTGTGTGCCAGTATGTCTGGCTCCCTGTCTTTCCTATTTTAGTCCATGCTTTCAGAAGGCCAAATAAATACCTTATTTGGTGTTTATTAAGAGGAAGGTGACACTTTAGTTTGGATCCTGATCCTGTACATCCTGGATGTCCATGACCCTCAGTTCCTGATGTCATAAACAAGTGCATGAATCCCACACTTCTGTCACTGAGTACATGGAATTAGGTTACTCCAGGGGCTCATCAAATCTGTTTCTGCTCACATCATACACACCCTTACTCCAGCATCTTCCAGAAAGCATATTTCTATGCCAAGCTTGTGTCCAAAAAATAACAGCATTCTTCCCTTCTCATGTGTACTACCTGCTTTAAAACAATCCTCCCTTTCTGACTTTTATTTTTTTTTAAAGAGAAGAGCCTGGAACTAAAGCTCAGTGGGCAAACAAAAACATCCCAATTCCCCTTATGAGTCAGACGTGAGTGGTGAAGAAACGTGGCCCTGTTCAAATATGTACAATACAGTAACCGGAACCCAAAGCCTCAGAACATTTGGAAGTTGAAGCATTGCCAGGACAACCAGCAGGGCCTATGCAGACCAGTAATTATAGCTCATTTCCGGATTAGAAGTCGAGGTACTTGATGGGAGGTGAAATCGCAGGGCTTAAAAGTTAATTGATCAGTGAGTCGTCTTTCCAGGGGTGTCCAATCTTTTGGCTTCCCCATGCCACACTGAGTAAAGAAGAATTGTCTTGGGCTGCACATAAATTATGTAATATAGTTAGTGCATAAACAAAATAAGGGAGAGTCATGAAGAAAATAAGTGCTAAAAAAGCCACACGATGTTAAAAGATTTTGTAGGGCCACATTACTAACTGTCCTGGGCCACATATGGCTCACAGGCCATGGGTTGGATGTGCCTGCTTTATGTAGTTAACATTTGCCGGCTTTCATACCAATAGTAGCTGCACATTTTGGGCAGGTTCTTAAAGAAATAGTTTGGTTGAATATGTTCATTCATTCATTCATTGTTTCAATGTTTATTGAGATTCTATGTGGGGCTCACCTCTCCAGTGTGGTTATCTCTCTCGGCCCAGATAGTGGAGCAGGAACCTCACATATAACCTCTTTTCCCTCCAAGCAGGGAACCTGCGGGGACAGGGGACCGGGTGAGTGCAACAGAGTGAGAGACAACTTGGGAGGTCTCTTTAAATATGCAGCTCTTTATTGCACAGCACTTAAAAGTGCTGCAGCCTTAAAGTGCTTCATAGCTCTGAGGGTGAAGTGACACACAGCTCTAAGCACTGTAGCTTCTGCAGCTGCTCTTTGTGATGGTGGTCTGCTCAGGTCTGCCTCTGGTGCTGGTCTGGTGGGTGCTCCCGTGCTCTCTGTGGCAGCCGTCTCAGTGTTTGCTCCTCTCCTTGGTGGGCATCCCCTGATGTCTTCCATCTTCGTGGTGGTTGTGGTGGTTGTGGTGAAAAGGCAAGAGCTGGTTCCAGAGTAAGAGAGCTAGCAGTGAGCAAGCTCTCCTTTTATTCCTCTTGGGACCAATCAGAACTCCGGGCTTTGTTTTGAAGTGGCCAGTCGTGAACCTGGTAATTGATAGGCGGGTAGGAGGCAGGGAGAAACCAATCACAGGCTTCCCCTTAGTGGCCAACAGGGTGATAGGATACGACCTATCAGAGAGTGAAGGTCTAAAGTGGGGCGTGCCCCAGTTGTGTCCAGTAGGGTCCATTTTGGCTGTGCGGTCTCAGATCGAGTGGAGACACAGTGAGTCACACAAGGGTCCTGAATGCACCTCAGGCCCCAATACAGGCCAAATAAGCCTCAAGCCATTTCTCTTCCTCTTTGTGTCCCACATTTATCCCTACAATTCTATTTGGCTGGAGAATCAAGAATGACTAAAGTAAGAACTATGCTCAGAAGGTGCTCACAGTCTGGTAGGAGCTTACCTATAAATGCATTATAACAGCCTGGCCTGTGGCAGTGACCAGTCTTGCCTCAGTAAACCCAAGGAGGCAAGAGAGACAGAAGGACTGGAAGGGAGCAGAACCAAGGGGAAGAGATAGCATTGTCAGAGTGTCACGGGCCAGAAGCACCAAGCCAGCCTGCAGTGGGTTCTTTGGACCAAAACTGTTAGGAATCACTGATGACTTTAGGGCCAGCCACTTCCCTCCAGAGTTGGGGGCCAAGAGGAGAATTGACATTATAATAAGTAGAGATGTGAAGGAAAGGAGAGGAAGTGAAGACAGATCGCAGGTCTAGTCTACCCTGTACAGAAAATCAGCTATGAAGGAAGGTGACACAGAAGTCAATACACATCCAGAATTTTTATTTTATGGTAAGAGAGGATCCAAGACTCAAGGCCTTGTATTAAAGTACTAGTAATCTAAAGTGAAATATAGCATAAACAAAGAAAAAAAAATGGAAGATCAATAAACAGAAGTGTAAAGTATGCAAATACAAACAATCATTTTGAGATATTGTTGTAGAACTATTTCTTTGACAAACACTTCTGTAGTGCTTACAGATAATACAGCAGTCAATTCACAAATATTAATTCAGGTATTCCTCAAGACAGCTTGAGAAAGGAGGTGGAGAAAGTGAACCACAGAAATAGGAGATTGCCCAAGGTCATATAGCTAGTCTGCACAGAGCAAGGTCACTCAGCTAGCCTGTACAGGACCGAGGTCATGTACCTACTCCACAGAGCCAGGTTTTGAAGCTGGGTGTCCTGCCTCTATAGCAAATATTCTTTTCCACTATGCAATGCTGTCTCTAACTTTTTACAGCAGGAGCAATAAGGAGGCAAGGGCCCCAACTTCCCTCTCCTGGACCTTCTTCTGTGTCCTGTATGCCTGTGAAGGGCCCCATCCACACAGGCCAGTCTTGGAGTGTTCCTGTCTCCTTTGCCACCCTCACCTTCCACAGCATCCTGTGTGATACCAGTAATCAATCACTGAAGCACACCTCATCTACTTCTGTAATATCTTTTGGCTTTGGTATATTCAGCCGTCTACCTTATGTTTGGCTACAGCAAATTTGGCCATCTCTCACAGACAAGTCAATTCATTCTCCAGTTATTTAACAGCAACCAAAGGGAGCTTTCTCAAATTCAAAGCCGCTCCAGTTGCTTTTCTGCCTAAAACCATTCAATGACTCTGCTGTGACCTCATAATAAAGTTCAGCTTCCTTCATACATCATATGGGGCTCTACTTACCTCCTTAGGTTCATACTGGCCTCTAGGGTAGATACACACTTGCACCACCTATAGATACCTGTGCACATATGCATGAGCATAAGTATATGCAAACTCACACACAGCCTCACACACAATCATACACCCACAACTATGCTCCCATGCACTTGCACATACTTCACCCCTTCAGTTCAACTTCTACCACTACCACATGCTAGCAGCAGCAGAGATCTACCATCCTTCTCCAGCTTCTGGCCTCTGGGGTCTGCCCTTTATACTTTCACATCTAACAGGATCCCCTTCCCCAAAACCACATTCCCCTGATTTCCAATTGTTTACCACCTGAGTTTTTAGTTGACAGGACATGTCTTCCAGGAAATCTACCTTGGTCTCCCATGGATTTTCCTGGAACTCTGTACTCTGCCTCATCAGGAAGCCTAGAACAACTGATTATAATTCCTATATTACTCTCTGATCATTAGACATGTACTTGTGAACTCCTGCTGTATCCAGGCACTATGCCAAGGGCTGGTGTTCATCAGACATTCACGGCCCTCCTGCTCTGCCATTTCTGTTCTAGACTCCCCCCTCACCCCACCCCAGGCTATAAGCTGTTTGAGGTCAGGGGCTGGAGCACCTTGTGCAGGGTCATCCAGTAACAACTTTTCCAACAAATATTTGACAAGAGGATGACTGAATAAGTGAATAAATGAAGATTTAGTCCTACAAATGGAGAAGGGAATTATTCTACTTGGAAATAGGAAAGGAAGTCCTGGTAATCCTTGAGTCCTATTGATTTGGAAGCTGGCTAAAGGGTTTGAAATTCCCTCAATCATAACTGAAAGGAACAATTATCCATATCCTCCACCTCAATTTCCCCTTCTCCTGTCCCCCAAATCTATTTGTTCTTGATATGTATTGACCAGGAACTAGGCTACAAAATTGCATGCAATTTACAACTTGGTTTAACCATAATTATTTGTTGTTGTTTTTGTTGTTGTTAGGTGCCATCGAGTCGAGTCTGACTCATAGCGACCCTATGTACAGCAGATCGAAACACTTGCCAATTCTGTGCCAGGCAAACCATCTTATTTATGTTTAAGCCCATTGTTGCAGACACTGTGTTAATCCATCTGGTGGAGGGTTTTCCTCTTTTCCGTTGACCTGCCACTCTTCCAAACATGATGTCCTTCTCCAGGGATTGTTCTC